>JAZHYW010031543.1:0-134651 GCA_037355805.1 Ixodes ricinus
TGTCTGTCTTTTTTTTTTAAACAACCCGGTCATCTGTTTCATCGTTTAGTCACACCAGATTTGCGAAATGAAAGAAGCTTTCAAAACATTTTGGGCGATTGCCGAAGGAAGCCTCTCATGCTTATGGTAAAATAATACTGCTTGGTTTTTGTTTTTATCAATGATTTTGAGAGTTTTGCTGAAGCACCGTAGATTGTCACGTACTACCACTGAATACGATTTCCGCGTTGCGCCCGACATGTTCAAACTTCGCGTTTTTGATGTATTGTGTTTTTGTTACTCCACGGGTTATTAGTGCGTTTTTTACCTTTTCCGGGACGTGATGAGTTATGCAATGTGTATCTATGTCTTTGAATTTTGCCAGAGTTGATGGACGCCTAGTTTACGATCAAAGACTGAATCGCTGAAAGACATCAAACGAACTGACATATCTTAAAAAGCTACGTCATCTGCACGATTAAAATATTTATAGGTGAAAATTGCATAACGCGCTGTAGGGTTATCATTTAAATAGAGTGACAAAGCAACCATGAAATGATCGTATATTCCTTACAAGACACTGCACTCGTAAGGAAATAGCAGCACACTGTCACTTAAGAAAAACAGAATCAATACAGATTTAATATTTTCTTGGATTTTGGGGAACTCCAGTATGACTTGCAGCAGGCCATGTGAAAAGGTCTGTGTAAGAGACTTTGATGTTCTGTCTGTTTTTATTGTTCCTACGTCTGAGGTTTACTATGGATGTCATTCACCAGCTTGCCTGCGTTTTTTGTTTTACCTTTCTTTATGTCTATCAATGCAAGAGAGAGAAAAAAACATCGCGAGTTCCTGGTGGTGATGTATTAAGTTGACCTCCCCAACTGTGAAATCGGCTGCGAATATTACCTTTTGGATGTTAACGTGCAGTTTAACAAGAAAATAATTTAAACGCTGAACGAAGTCAAGCCATGTGCCCGGAGGGCGGTAAACTACACGTATTACGACCTCCGACCTCGATAGTTCGAGTCTACACCAAACGTATTAGATGTCGGGGGTGTCTTCTATTTCAACATAATCGATACAGGTCTTTGTGAACTGCACTACAGTCCTCTGCCCTCACAATCTTTCATAACAGTACCATATCCAGGGGGAACGATTTCGCAATCGAAAATGGAACGTACTAACCACATCTCAGCGATTATTACTCTAGAAAGATCATGCTCAACAAGGGCGTTTTCCAAATCAATAGTTTTAAACACAATACTCCTAGCATATTAAAGTAATTATTGAAACGCCTTTTTCATTCTCAACCCTTTGTTGTCACTTCTTTCGAGGTTGAAAGCTTCTTTGTACATGTTCGTGGAGGATCAGCTTTTGTTCATTCCGAGCGCAAGTAACTTCGATTATTTCTAGTTTATCGAGCACAAGAAATACTTTATCACCTTTCGTACTGTATTCAATAAAACTTTGCCAAAGATTCTGTCGAATAGTTCGTACCCGCTTAGAGTAAATTTCGTTGGTAAAAATGTTTCTTCCTTTTAAACGTTTCGCATTACTGACGATGTCTGCCTTTTCCTTGAAATTTCCAAGTCATAGGATTATTGGTCGTGGTTCGTCATGAAACATCTTTTCTATTCTGTGAATGCGTTCTGCAATTTTGAGATCTAAATTTAGTTTTTTGTTTTGAAGATCCGATCAAGAAACTTATTAGTTGACAACTGCTCTGTCTCGTGCGTGACGTCCTTAATTCCGTAGCTGACAAGATTGTTACGGCTATGTATTTTCTAAGTCATCTACCTTATTCTGCAGGTCGCCAATCGATGATTCTAAAGCCTCGACATGCTTCACCGACGGATCTAGTTGAGTTGAAAATTTTTTAATCTGGGCCTTCAAAGTTTCAATGGCCTGCAGTCTTTTGTCAAGGCCACCATAGCCTTGTATGATTTTTGTTTATGTCTTCTGCGATCAGTTTTTCTACGACTAAAAGCTCCTTCAGAAGTTTCTGGGTAAAGGGACCAGGATTCAGATCAACATCTCCACCGAGTCCTAACTATGCCAACGTGACGTTCCGGCACTCACAAGAATTATCTCATAGGGCCTGGGTGCTTCACAACACGAATAAAAAGGCAATTACTCTTTAGGCAAGAATATGAACGACTTTTAAGAGCTTGTACAAGAAACAGGAACGGATTAGGCATTCCCGCTCTCTCCGTGCCGCCAAGTCCACCGAAGTCGAAATGCTGGTGCTCGCTTTTTTATGGTGCAGTATAGGTGTCGCGTCTGTCGCTCTGGACTGTCCGTAGTTGGTAATCACAGATGATATTGTGCCGTCACTGCTGGTGACCTGCCGACTTTCTTGGCCTGCCCAAGTTCGTGTATCGTCACCGAAGCTGCCCCTAAGTTGGTCGAAGTCTTGACAGTTGACTTGCCCCGAGGTGGTCTGATGTCGCGATATTTCCGGTAAGGGCTCCTCGCTGTAGCAACGAAATCTGTACAAGAAACTGTAATGATTAGGCATCCTCGCTCGCTCCGTGCCGCCAAGCCCACCTTATCCGCCATTCGCGAGACTGGGGGTAAATCTAACGCTTGCCTCCGCGTAATAAATTATCTCGATTCACTTTCCTGTGCAGCTTAACGACGGACGAGCACATTTCCGAGTGGACAGAGACAGCATCGCGCGGCGGCTGGGAGCTCCTCTGGAGAGTCTGTTCCGTGGCCGATACCGCCTGGTGATCGAGGCCACGGTGACCGAAGAGGCGACCGCCGCCAAGCAGACTGCTCGCAACGAGAAGGCCGTCTTCTCCACCACGCCGTTCGTCATCTCTACGAGCAAGAGCCAGAAGAGCTTCAAGCCTGGCGTAAAGACATACGTCATCGTAAGTGGATCCCAGCTCCAGATGGGAGGGCGGTCAGTTCTAAAGAGTAAAACAACCGAAAGACATAAATAGGCATCGCGTGCAGTGAATGTATGAAAGGGACACTAAAATTGCCCAAAATGTTTTTTTATTCTTGCAAAAAAGGACACGTTTGTCACTAAACCTTTTCCTTCAATAAAAAATCGAACAAACAAGCAAAAAAAAGGATTAATAAATAAGCGCAATATGTACATTGTTAAACTAATTTGAGCGATTGTGAAACATTCGATTTCGGGGTCGACGTCTCGAAACCTAAGCAGATTTCGGAAGCGCCATGAGCTCAAAATGAGAATCGCGCAGTAAATATTTGGCTTAATAAAATCTACAGTTGTTGAATTCTGGCACTTAAAAATAAACAGAGCTTTTTATGAGTTCAGCATCCTTTTGAGACAGGATGTGGACAGGCATGATTATTTCATTCTCACTTGCGTCATTCGGTCAGAATACTCGGCAACCAATCGCTTACTAATTGCAAAAAGCAAGAGTAACTTCAGAGTTCCGGACGTTGTTGTGTCTAAAGAGGGTATCTTCGAACACCTTCTCAGGCTCAACAACAAGAAGTCCTGCGGGCCCGACGCGATACCAAATATGTTTCTCCGCAGATACGCTGAATGGTTCTCAGAATATTCATACGTAATTTGGACTCATAGTTTTAACACTGGTGTGGTTCCCAGCAAATTGGAAGAACGCCAGAGTAGTCCCAATCCACAAATGCGGCAGTACTATGGAAGTACGGAATTACAGGCCAGTTCCTTCGTTATGCTCTAGTGGCAAGGTTATTGAGCACTTCTTGTGCAATCATCAAACCGCGTTCCCTGAAAAAAAACTTTTTCCGCGTCGAGCAGCACGGCTTTAGGCGCGGTTTATCTACAGTCACGCAGCTTCTGCATACAATCCACGAGCTGGCGGGTATACTAGGTAAATCCGGGCAAGCAGATGTCATTTTTCGTAGATTCCGCGAAAGCGTTCGACCGCGTAACCCATCCCAAGCTTTTGCACAATTTGAAATTCGTCCTTAATATGATAAAATAGTTGCCTGGCTTGACTCGTACCTTAGCAATCGTACACAATTCATAAGCACCAATGGTCGTTAGTCGCAGAAGAAACGCGTTGTTTCCGGCGTTCCGCAGGGGTCAGTGATTGGGCCTCTTTTGTTCTTGATTTTTGTAAAAGATTTTGAAATAAGTTATCCATCTGTACAGTGTCGATTTTTTGTGGATGATTACGTTTTCATTACAGACATTGTGTGTCGTGCTTATCAAGTCAATCTTAACAATTGCCTATCGCAAATATCATCATGGTGTGAGCGTTGGCAAATGGTGCTGAATGCTTCCAACAGCGCCCACATGACAGTCACTAACAAGAAACAACCACTTTCCTTTACTTAAACAATTGACGACCTACCCTCGCAAAAAGGCACAGAATACAAATAGCTCGGGGTAACAATTACCTCAAACCTCAGCTGGAACGCACATATTAGCGATTTAGTCACGAGGGCTTCAAGGAAGTTATGGTTTCTTCGTAGAAACTTACGCCACTGCACCTCGACAACTAAACTGGCGGCTTATAAATGTTTAATCCGTCCCATTTTGGAGTACGCAGACGCAGTGTGGGATCCAAGGTCGCAAGTCTGTATCAATGCACTAGAAAACATGCAAAAGAAAGCACTGCGATTTATCTACAACCAGTGCGGTTGCTGATCATCCATTACTGAGCTCTATCGGCTATCCGGCTTGCCAGGGCTAACTACTCGAAGGAAAATCAACAGAGTAAAGTTTTTCCACAACCTTATCAACAGCCCAAATGGTCTTTTGTCAAGCGAGTATGTTACAGTCAACTCTAACCGACTAACTAGAAATAAACACGACAAAACGATGAATAAGTTTTCCTGTCACAATGATGTTTATGTGTATAGCTTTTTTCCGCGCACTGTCACTGAATGGAACAAGCTTCCGTCACAGCTGGTAAACGAAGACTGCCCTGTTGCATTTTCGGACGGCCTCCAGTCACTCGTCACTGATGACGCAAGTTCTTAGATTGGCTGGGATAAATTGTGTACCCCTGTATTTTACGGCTGATGTTTCTTGGTCAATTTTGTTTTGTGCGTATGCGGCGGATGCTCTGCCTTTGCATGTCTACAGATCTACCCATGTTTACTTAGGGTCTGCTTTGTTGTACATATTTCTGCTTTTATGGGATGTTTTTGTTTTCTTGCTTCCAGTTATCTTTTCATCGCTTTTGCCTTGCGACCCCTTCACAGGCGGTCGGCAATTTCCACCAATAAATAAATAAAATAAAAAAGTGAAAGCCGTTTACCACTCACTGTAACGCCGAATTAGAGCGCAGCTCTTGAGGAGGAGGAGGGGAGGGTACGGGGGGGGGCCAAGTGGCCTGGGGGGAAGGGGGTCACATGGCCTCAGGGGGTCACTTGACGTCAATGATGACGTCATCAATGACGATGACGATGACGATGCGGATGCCGATGACGTCATCAGTGACGTCACTGATGACGTCATCAGTGATGATGACGATGACGATGCGGATGCCGATGACGTCATCAGTGACGTCTCTGATGACGTCATCGGCATCCGCGTCGTCATCATCCACGTGACCTCGGGGGTCACGTGACCACGGGGGTCACGTGACCTGGGGGACCACGTGACCTGGGGGTCACGTGACCTCGAGGCGGTTACGCCGACGGCGACGGACGACGGCGACGCCGACGCTGCTCAAGCCGGAAACGGGCGCCTAAGAGCTGCGCTCTAAAAACAGGAACGCAGTCGAAATTGGCCTCACCTGTCGATCCTAAGTTCTGATGCCTATGCGTTCCAGAAGTATCTGCAGGCGTACCGCGCCGAAAAAGGCGACAGAACGCCAATTATTCACACTTATCGATTCAATGAAGAGGGCTTCCAGTACCTTATAGCAGCCATGATCATAAACGTAGAAAAAACAAAGTCCACCCCTTTTGCTACCGGAACTGCGCGTTCACTGCACCAGAATAACGGCAGTCTTCCTCATTGGACAAGCTGATTTCCAGACGGTCAATAATTTATGTTCGCAGGCATCATGAGACTGCACGCATTCATTGTTAGTGGAACATCTGTTTAAGTAATATTTAAAACGATGGGACAACCATACGTTCATGTAATTTATTTTTTATTTTATTCAGACACATTTCTGACTTGAAGTTGAGAGCTATAGCAGGTATGTGAAGAGCTAGATGTTAACATACGACGCACATTGAATCAGAGTTGCCTTCTAGACTGTAAATTCCTAGAAAACTTATATTCATAGAAAAAGAATCGAGTACATTACATGTTCGCGTATAATGGCTGCATGTGAGCTAACAACTTCATTTATTGTAAATCAGCGCGGTTTCCGAATTTCAACCTTCCGCGAAACCAGCTTTACATGTATTTATTTATTTGTACATATAATGACCTCCCGAAATGACCTCATTTGAGGTCATTGCAGAAGATGGGTTACAACCGCTCGCAGTAATATTAAATTCAATATTGATAAAAAAACAGAACGCTAGACAATAACGATAAAAACATATCATGACGAAGAAAGATGCATAATCGCCGAAATAAATGACTGCAGTAATGATTCGTAAGATCTTACCGTTCCACAAAGTGACTTATTATGTTTATTGTTGAAAAAACGTTTTTGGTGAACTACTCCGTCACCGTCACACGAAAAATACAAGATAGTTTAACAATGTTCTAGCCAACGTTTAGACGCAGTCGGCGCCACAAGCTAATGGAACCTGTCAACCAGCGGCAAAAGTGCAATTCCTATTCTGTTCATGATTGGTTCAGCGATGATACAGGAACATAAGGAACACCATGATGGTGAGCTTTTGACGCTCTGTGATTGGTTCCATTAGCCCGTAGCGTCGGCTGCGTATGAATGTGAGGTGAGGTGAAGTATAAAAATAGAACCATACATAACAGAGTAGGTTTCAGCTATTATTTTTAATCCTACCGCTTCAAACAGTAAAATCAGGAGTGACCCATGGAATCGTGCTTGATCCACTGCTCTTTTTTATTTGCACGAATGACGTGGCCACTCCATTCAGTCCATTAATTAATTAATGGACTGAATGGAGTGGCCACGTCATATAAATTTATATGGTCATATGTCGACGATTGTACGTTACTTAGGAAGATTGAAAGTCCAGAAGATTGTGCGACGTTAGACAATGATCTGAAACTGATGGAAACATCGTGTCACCATTGCCACGAGGAAATTAACGTTTCAAAAACTAGATATATAAAGTTTACCATGTTTCTCCTACAAAGTTCAACTGAACTCTTTTCGATACTGCTATCACAAAAGGTCTCTTCATACAAGTATCATGGAATTCACTTTAGTTCGGATCTTTCGTGAGAACCATACATTAAACCGCAGCTAAAGCTTAGAAGACCCTCTGACGTCTAAGACGTCATCTATATCTGGTCACTTGGAAAACAAAATTGATCGCATATTCCGGTCTTCTTTGACACACTCCCGAATATTCGTCACTCATCCCGGATCCACATTCGTCAGTTGGAATCCATTCAAAACAAAGCCACTCTATGTCCTCCCCAACCATACTCGTTCGAGCGTGGCCGCACCAAAACAAAAAGGATGCCGAAATTCCCGCCGTTGTTACGCTGATTCGCGACGAATAGAATTAGCATTTGACGCGGGGGTTCCGACTCGGCGTAGGGTGAGAAGTTCAACATCGCAACGGACCGCGTACCGTTGTGTTCGGAGAGCCAGCTTGTTTTCCCTGACGTCGGCGGTTGCGGATTCATCAACTGCAGATGCAGCCACCGTTCGTGCTAAAATCTGCTGTTTGTTTTTGCATAAACTCTGTAGAGGCGGACGGGTGCGACCACGCGATTAATGATGTCACCGGGAGTTTTCTCAAAGGACACGCACGCATACATGTTCTCGGAAGGTTCCCACTAACAGCTGGGGATGTAGGGTGGGCGCACCAAACCAGCCTTATTATCGAGGTAAAAGATTGACATACCCGTGCCGGTCACCTCTTTATCCCGGCAGCGCGTGGTTGGTGGAAGCGTCGACCGACTGCCGAAATAACGAAAGCCTGCCAGTCATACTTCTCCGCAGTATTTAGCGCGCCCCACCCTAAGTAATCATGCGCGCTTCTACGCCTGACCTTTTTCAACTACCGACAAACATGCGGAAACTTTTGAATGAATTATTCCGGCCATTGCCTTTTCACAAATTGTGTAAATTTAGTAGAGTCATTATTAGTGATTACCTTAAAAACTGAACTTTAGACGTGATAACTAAAAGCAATACTTTATAAAGTTCACAAGGCAATTTTATTTAACTACCCGTATGGATCATGATAAATATTGCCCCGTCTAACATTCGCCGAGCACGTTAAACACACAGTGAACAGAGCACTGTAATAGCTCCGTCACCTTTTCTAAAAATCCCGTTGCAAGTAAAAAAGAAACAGACATCTTGTATACTGCCATGCTGCCAGCCATATCTCTTTGTGCACAAACAACACATGCAAACTCTATCTCACTATTTCATGAACTAACATATTTAAACTCTCTCCACCGTAGTTATTAGTTTCTGAGTGAAATTCACTCACGGATAGTACTGTAACGTTGCAGGACCCTATCGAATTTCAAAATGCTTTCATCTCTTTTCGAAATGCAACAACCTGACAACTGTTTTATCGTATTTTTAGTGTTGGTGTACGTGGATTCCGGTATTACAGCGGAGCTGTTAAGGGCTAGGTTCCCCAGGATCATGTCCGGTACCAAACAAATGTCGACACAAAACTCGGGACAGCTACTGCCATCTATGAGCGACGGCGGCAACCAGACAACCGGCTTGCCGGCCTCGCTCATAGATGGCGGAAACCCTTCCAGCCTTTCCACTCTGGTTTTTACCAGAGTGGAAAGGCTGAATTTCTCTAGGCGTCGTCCTAGATGTCGTCCTAGAAGTCGTTTTGAGGTCGTCCTAGACGTCGTCCTTGAGGTTGTCCGTGAGGTAGTCCTCGAGGTCGTGCTAGAAGTCATCCTTGAAGTCGTCCTAGAGGTCATCCTTGAGGTCGTCCTAAACGTCGTCCGTGAAGTCGTCCTAGACGTCGTCCCTGAGGTCGTACCCTTGAGGTCGTCCTAGACGTCGTCCCTAGAGGTCGTACCTCGAGGTCGTCCTAGAGGTCGTCCTTGAGGTCGTCCTAAACGTCGTCCGTGAAGTCGTCCTAGACGTCGTCCGTGAAGTCGTCCTAGACGTCGTCCCTGAGGTCGTACCCTTGAGGTCGTCCTAGACGTCGTCCCTGAGGTCGTACCTTGAGGTCGTCCTAGAAGTCGTCCTTGAGGTCGTCCAAGAAGTCGTCCTTGAGGTCTCCCATCTTCGTAGAGCTTCGCTGGTCTTCCTTCTTCACCACATTGGAAAGACTCAAAGTTTTTCGTCCCCCTTTTGTAAAGCCCTTGGAGGGCCGATTCGAGGAAACAGTAAATAAAATTAAACGAAAATGACACAAAACTAGTCCCTGCATGTCATCGTAGAACAATGAGGGCGGCTATTGACGAGACCAACACCGCGCAGCTGCAGATGTTTTGCCTCACCCGAATATTACTGCCCGGACGTCCCGTGATCAGAACTCTAGCTGCTTCCCAAGATGAAGGAACATCCGAAAAGTACGCCGTTTGTGTTCCCCAAAGAGATCACCAATGCAGTGTGCCGTTCGCGTCGTCAACAGCCGCCTACAAACTTCTACGACTGCGTACGGAGACTGGTGCACCGGTGTCGGAAGTACCGCGGGGTCCCGCATCGGGGTGAGGCCTTTAAAGTGACCGAATAGATTGGCTTCGTAACGCATCGCTCTACAATTTACCCTACGAGGTAGAGGGCTTGGAACGATACACTGGTCTCCCGCCCACCAAACAAAAGTGACCCCCACTTGGCTGCCGCCATGTTGTTCAAGTTTGACCACTAGACACGTGACATTATTAAATCCTGAGGCTTTTACGCAAAACTGAGCCGAGATTTGTATTGCGGTCGCTGTAAAGGACATGATATACTACTTTTATTGTTTCAATACAGTTAGCTCCAGAGATCAGTGTCTAGCTCCAATGAAAACCCGAAATACAGCACGGCGCCTAACGTCTAGCGGATGCATTGCGAAGCTGCCCAAGTTTTTGTCGTAAAAGCATATCTAGGATTAAAACAAACGAAACATAACTTACCTCTTCGGTACTGTTATTAAAGATGAATAAGCAATTAATTATTTGTGCGTGGTACTTCGTTAAAATCTTGACGTAAAACTATAAGGTTACGTGTTCAGTGGTCAAGTATGTGCGACATGGCGGCGGCCGATTGGGGGTCACTTTCAGCTGCCACTTTATCGCTCTAAGGCCCTTTACCTCGTCAGATTTACCTCAGAGGTGTCTGAAGTTGGTGGAAGCATGACATAAAAAAATTCAAACAAACGTACGCGAGTAAAAAGATAAAAAAGAACATCACTGTTTTTCTCTATCTACGGCGCACGTCTGCTAACCGCGTACACTCTTACTGACGCAACAACCAACAGATGGCGGCAGCGGCTGCTAAAGCCCCTCTCCCGGTATGTAAGGGATTTACTTACGGCAGCTCAGCAGCCGCCAGATCAGGCCAAAAGCAGACAACCTTCGAGAATCATACACGCCGAGCGATATTGTTCTACGTTTACAATAAATATATATTAAAGTGGCACAGGCTTGAGCTGAGCTCAAGCCTGTGCCATTTTCCCTCAAGTGGGGCTCGTAGTAGAAGAGGAAGAAAAGAAAATCCGTTGTTAGTCCAGCGGTGTGAAGGGTCTTTTCTTTATGTATATGTTTTTCTAGTTCAGCTGGCCGTAAGTAAATTAAAATGGCCACACAACATAGAAAACCGATGGTTTAACAAACGAGTTTATCTACATGTCTGCCTGCAGCACGACCGGGCGGCTGCTCGCTGCCGATGATGATGATGATGATGATCTTGCAGCTGTTCCCTTTGTAACGGGCGGTTCCGAACCGCGTTCGTACCTAGGCAAAAAAATAATAAACAGAAAAACACTTATTTCTTCACTTTCTCATTGTCCTTCGCGTTCACTTTGCTTTTGTCCTTCTGCCACCAGTCCTCAGTCTCCTTTTCGTTCTTTCGATTACTCCCAGCTCCGTCCAAACGGCTTCGTGGACGCTGTACGCGCATTTCAACCTCACTTCGAGGGATAGCAGTAGCATCTCTATCTAGAAACGCGTTCAGCACTGTCCCTGTCACAGGTGATTGGAAGCCGAGTGCTTCCGCCAGCAATGGGCTTCTGGAAGGGGCCTGGCCAGGTGTCTGTACGCTTTTCAGGAGCGTAATACCACTGCACCGGATGCCTTGGTTGCAGGCTTGTGCATGGAGAGGACGATGTGTTCGATGGTTTCATCCGCTTCTCCACAAGCCCGGCATGTTGTTGTTCCACCATCCGATTATATTTCTGTTGGTACACTAGCGTTCTCAGCCCTCCTGCACGTGCCTCAAAAGCAAGCGGCTGCAGGCTGTTATCGTATAACTGAGCCTCCGCTGATATTGTATTTTTGCTGAGGTTGTACACCCGTAGCGTTGACTTGCTCTTGTACGCTCTGCCCACTGTAGGGCCTCCTCCTCACGCACTCTCTTCCGCACCTCCGTTTCCCACTTTGTGTCTGTATTGGCACTCACGGGCACTGCCGTAAGCCGCCGCTACCGCCATCTGTCGGCTGTTGCGCCGGTCAGAGTGTGTGCGGTTAGCAGTTGGGCGCCGTGGAAAAGGAAAGCCAGCTATTTATTTTTTTTTGCTTTTTTTTACGGAAGTTTTTTTTTTTATTTGAATGCTATGCATCCGCCACCTTTAGGTGCCTCTGTGGTAAATCGCAGCGCTATATGATGCCAAGCCGAATTATGCGGTCACCTTAAAGGCTTCATTCAGATCCGGGACCCCGTAAAACATAATGGATACTGGGAACTATATCGACAAGTGATGTGCTCTTGTTGAAGAGGAGATCACAAACCTTTATTTGAATATAGCATGCTTCAATTTAATTTCTGAATAAAAAGAAGAAATCTTTATTGACCACCTTTTATATAACGATCTAATATGACGACACTATCAAGGAACATCTTCCGGGAATCTCTAATGGCACTCCTTCATTTTTTTTTCATGTTCGTTTTCGGTTTCACAAGACGTGATCTTTTGACAGTTGTTTTACCTCTAGTTAGTTTTTAGCACGTCCAGACGGAGTCATTTCTGACGACCCGAAATACCAAAGGGGCAATACAAAAAGGAGCAACCTCATAAAAACACAGACAAAAATGCTGCAATCTTCCAAGCGCATAATCCGTTACAGTTACGTGATTTGTTTTCCTTCGTATTCCCAGAGTATGGTCGAGGTACTGAATAGACACAGAAAGCAGGTGTGGTAATTTTAGTTTATTGTTGGGTTAACGCTCCCTGTAGCATGTACCATCAACGCAGCTCCACCTGACCTCATTCTATGGGTTTCTGTTGCCCACCACAGGCCCAAGTGACCTACCTGAACGGAGATGCTGCCCGAGGAATCGAGATGCAGTTGACAAACAGGGGTCTGAAGAACCTAAGCACGAAGGCAACCACAGACAGTGATGGCATCGCCACATTTCCTATCTCGACAGTTATCAACGACGATTCCCTGAACTTGAAGGTGAGTTTTTAGGAAAGGCTAAGTGCACGCATTAATTTTTTAAAAATATTACATTAAATTGAGGTGTGTATTCAAGCAAACCATAAAGGTAACTAGCGTTTTTTGGAAAAGTTCCCAAAAAAGGTACCTCCTAAGGAGGTCCCAAATGGCTGTCGACGTTTCGCTAAGCATAAGCGCAAAGCGCGGCCACTGATATATCTCTCTCTCTCTCTCTCTCTCTCTCTCTCTCATATATATATATATATATATATATATATATATATATATATATATATATATATATATATATATATATATCAGTGTGTCGAACCGAAAAAAATACGGGTTCGGTTACGGTTCAGGTTCAGGTAAATTTATTTTGTTCCGGTTCAGTTCCAGTTCGATTAATTCGATCTGCGAACCGGTTCTCGAACCGGTTCGGGGCGCTGAACTGGTTCGCGAACCGGTTCGGAAATTATAAATGACAAATTGCAACATCAAAATAAATTACAAATAAAACATCTGAAATCAGCACATATGAAACGGGATACATCGCCGAAACTAGTAGTGCATAACGTTTATAAAAGCCTGTAGCCAATGCAAGCGGCAAACAACGACTGTCTGATGACAGGGCTGTCTGTCACGGGCGCTAACTCCAGCGTCTGCTGAGCGTTGGTTTGAGCGCACGCGCCCGCTTGAGTCCCATGACTACGCTGGGCAGGCGACGGAAGCAACAGAAGCTCGGCAGATCCTTTGTCAAATTCGAAAGTGCGCGCAGCTTCGCTTCTCCGCGAGCGACTAGGGTTTGTATCCCTGTTTTTTTTCCCCGCATTTATCGAGTTTCCGGTACGGAAAAATACGGCATGTAAATCTTGACACTTCATAGCTCGATATACTCTGACCGGTGGTTGGGGCAGCGAAGAGCAGATATAATTCATGAATGCTCATTTCAACTGTAAATAAAATTTCTTTCTCTCCCTCAAACATTATCAAACTCCACAGCCTTTTCTTTTCTCATTCCGATGGAAGCAAGCTTCAAGAACTCGCGCGTTCTAGAAACGTGTTATGAAATGAGCACACAGCAGCATTTAGGATTTACGAGATTGTAGAAAAATGAAATCCCGTGACGCGATTTTTTTTTTTTTTTGCTCAGCCTTCCAATTCTTTTTCTTCCGTGCAAGCCGCGAGCAGCGCAATACTGGTTCCTATGTCAAGATTCATGGATGCAGCGTTTGTCAAGATTCATGGATGCAGCGTTTATATTCCTAAGACTGAGTGGAGAAGAAAAATATGTAAGCGAGGTGTGCGTCAGTTGACGGCACTTAAAAAACAAATGGCATTGATAGCACATTCATTGTCAACAGGGCGTGGCCGAACCGTTTTGACATGAGCCGGTAACCGTTATTTTTTTCCGGTTCAGTTCCGGTTCGGGTTCATCGCGATAACAATATAACGGTTCGGGTTCGGGTTCAGTTCCGGAAAAAATACCGGTTCGGTTCCGGTTTTCGGTTCGGTTCGGTTCCGGTTCGACACCCTGATATATATATATATATTAATAAGACGCCGACGATCTATTTAGACCAGGCGATAGCGCCCACCCCGCCTTTCTGAATGGCTTCGATCCTCGTAGTGTTATACTCTAAATACTGCACCTTAAAAACCTCCTCGGCGTTTATTCTCCTTCATGGCACATGAAGGGTCCACCTTGCAATCTGCAAAGTGCTTCCAGTGAATGGCAAGGCGCAAAAACCTGGCTGACTGGAAACTGCCACATGTGCAAGAACTATGAGTAGGCGAGACATTATGCTTGTTGTCCCGTCCCAGAACGGATGGATGGGTGGATGTTTATGGCTTTACCCTTTGTAACGAGCGGTAGCTTGTGCCACATAGTCTAAGTTTAAAAGACGGAAATATGAATCCTTTTGCCCTTTTAAGCTAATTTTCTCCCCCAAACTATCACCAAGCAGTGAGGGATATCACCAGGAGAACCTTTAAAAAATTGAACAAAGAAAAATCTAAAACAAAATCACTCCCTGCCTTTTTCCCCCGTAAGAGAGTCACCAATTTTCCTTTGGTTTCATTTAATTTATTATTCCTTAAGGGTACCTGAGGGGGCACTACATATAGGGAGTAATACAAAACACAACGTAACATTTCAGGAGATTAAATACATCGTAGAAGCAAAGGTGACAACATCCGTTCGAAAAATACAAAACCAAAGTTAGGGTAACATATGCAGAGTCAGCTCTGCAAGAAATAACCCCTGATCTGTAATTGTTACGAGATTCTGGTAGTAAGATCCAGTGCTTTGCGCACAAAAAAAAAAAAGTCGATTTTTTTAAAAGTGTTTGTTCTGGCAAAAGGTAGCTCGAGTTCGTGGCAATTATCACGACGGAAGGAAATATGATTTTTTGCGGAAAGAACTCCCGGTCAGTCCATGATTTATAAAGGAGGTTGTGAAAAAAAGATAATCTCCCTACGGTGCGCCTATTCTCAAGAGGAGGTTATGATATTGAAGCCTTGAGGGCAGAAATACTTGTGGGTGAATAGTCGTGAAGGATAAATCTAGTCGCCCTGTTTTGTACTGATGCTAACATGTCGGAAAGGTAAGTCTCATGGGGGTTCTAGAGGGTACAAGAATATTCCAACTTGGATCTAACAAGGGTGCAGTATGACAGCTGTTTGATCTTCGGTGAGACTTGACATAGGTGGCGTCTAAGGAATCCTAGAGTTCTATTAACACTTGAAGTTATGTTTTCGATAGGTGTTTTCCATAATAGATCAGAGTTTGGGTACACGTGACGGTATTTCGTTTTTTTTATTTTGATATGAGTTAATAGTTTGATATGATATGAGTTAATAGGCATATTTTACTGGTTTACGAGGTTTAGAAAAAGATACACATTTACATGTACTATGATAAATAGAAATGAGCCATTCGTCACGCTAGACTTAAATTAATCTTAGGTATTGTTGTAATGCTAGGCAATCATCTTTACTAGTAATAGCGCGATAAATTACAAGGTCATCAGCAAACAGACGAACACAGCTTTCCAGGCGATAACCGACGTCATTTATGTAAACAAGTAAGAGTAAGGGGACCAGTAGAGTACCCTGAGGCACTCCTGAAATAGCTGGTAAAGATTGCGAAGAGGCTTCACCCAGACGCAAAGATTGGGTTCTAGTCGCAAGAAAAATACTTATCCAGTTCAGTAACACAGTATTATCATTTAACTGTTTTAATTTTGCGATAAGTCTACAGTGGGGCATACGGTCAAATGCATTCGAAAAAGTCTATAAATAGAGCATCTGTTTTGTTTGAGTGAGTTGAGGTTACTGTGAATACCGGTTACCAACTCGACAAGCTGCGTTGAACATGATCAATTTTTAAGAAATTCATGCTGATTAGAAAATAATACATTATTGGCATTCGAAAATTCCACAATGTTTGTGAAAATAATATGTTCCAATAGTTTGCTACGAACACTTGTTAAGGAGATCGGCCTATAATTGCTCAAATCGTCAGATGACCCGGACTCATGAATTGGAATGACATTTGCATGCCTCCAGTCACTAGGGAGGCTAGCAGCAATAAGCGACTGGTTGAAAATCTCACACAGGTAAAGAAACGAGGCCTGTTATAGTAATCTTTTAAATTTTACGGTTTCTATCATCGCGACCAGGAGCGAAGCTGAGAGGAAGTTGCTTTATCAAATTTGAAATTTCTTTAGGAATGATTGTAATAGATTTCATTTCATCAATCACGTGCTGAGGAGGTAATTGCGGTATGGGAAAAGTTTCACGAGTAAAACACTACTGAAATACTCATTAAATTTATCACCACTCATTTAATTTTCAGTCAGCTGCTTACCAGTCTAGTCTGAGATAACTGGACTTTTGTTTGACGAGGGATTAATTACTTTACACAGCCTCCGTAGGCTAAAACCAAAAATGTTATACAGATCAATGGAAAAATAATTCCGTTTTGCATTCCTTATTTTGTGTTTACAAATTCGAGCGAAATCACGGAAGCGAGACCGTGAGGCATCGCCTGCGTCTTTTCTAGCTGACTGGAAAAGCTTCTTTTTTTTCTTAGCATTCTCTTTGTGCTTAGGTTGAACCACGGCGGCATGTGGTTAGAAATGAATCGAGATTTCGGAACGTATAAATCAATGAGGTTATGAATAATTTCTTCGATAATGTGGCAGTTGTGCTCTACTGATCTTGTGTTGAATTGATGTTCAAAATATGGAAATGCCTCTAAAAAATAAAAAACGGGTTGGTGAAAATATCATAATCAAAGAAAGAATAAAAACATGTAGGCACAAGGGCAGGCAGCACAGTTCTTTCAACTAGCCACGAACATTTACTGATGTCTCCTTCGAAAACGCACGACCTCTCTCCCAACTTCTTAAACTAAAGAAGAAGGTACATAGACAAGTTTATTTGGGAGATTTTTGTCTTTTTCCGAGGGATTTTTCTTCTTCCTTAGCTTAAAAAGTTGGGAGGGAGATAGTACGCATTGAAGGAGACATCAGTAAATGTTCGTTGCTAGTTGAAAGAACTTTGCGGTCTGTCCTTGTCCCAAAGTGTTTTTATTATATCTTTGATTCTTGCCTCTAAAAGCTTTGCATTAATGCTGTCAAAGTCGACTTTACCATAGTTCCGAATTTTCTGTTTTTTTACATCACAGGGAATGGAACACTAACGGATAGATGAATATTAAAGAGAGAGTGGTCACTAAACAAACCGAGATTGTGCACATCGCCTACGTAGTCAGCGTGGGTAGTAACAAATATATCCAAGGTTGCTTCGTCTCGGGTCGGTTCTCTGATAATTTGGTAAAATAACAAAAGTACTCATAACATTAAAAAATGCACGCCTTTCTTGCTTGTTTTTACGCGAGGGGTTGCTACTATCTGAAACCGAGTCGAATCCTGGAAAATTAAAATCTCCAGATAAAATAATGATACAATTAGACTGCACAGAAAACAGCTTCTCAAGACAGTCCTTTAATCTTGACATAAAGGAACAATCGAAATTCGGCGATTGATAACACACACGTATACAACAAAGTTTTCTCGCAAAATGTTCAACTGAACCCACATTATTTCGACGTCTGTTTTAATATCAACTGCAGAGGCAAGTAAGTGGTCCCTAACAGCAATCAGAACGCCGCCGCCCTTGTTGACTAATCTATCCTTGCGAAAGAGAGAAAAGCTAGAATTCAAGAGATCGTTATCTGATATATCCGGGGGCAGCCACGTTTCTGTGCCGAGGATGACTTGGCTATCTTACATGTTGGCACGATCAAGCAAAGCATCTTGTTTTTTAATACACTTCGGAATTTGTAAACAGAAAAGAAGTGTATCTAACATGCGCAATGGCAGCAAAGGTCGTTTGGTCACTTGATAACCGTCAGTCGAGGTGTACTTTTTTAGTTTTAGTTCAAGAACTGGGCCTTCAACGAAGTCGTACCCGTATATTTTTTTGTAACAGTACCGTTTATCGATCTTGAGCTTTGATTTTAGATTTTGTAGCCGTAACTTTTTGCTGAATTCCCAAAGTTTAGACCGTACTAACTTAGTTCGTCGTGAAAAGTCCTCGTCGATCGAAATTTTGTCGGACCCATGGTTTTTAAGTTTATGGGCGTTCTTTAGGATAGCAACCTTATCTCGCTAGTCCAGGAGCTTAATCTTGACTGGTCGTGTGAAGTCACGATGGTTCTTGTATCCGAGTCTGTGAATGCGTTCAAAAATACCTACTTCGTCACCAAGTACGTCTATGTAGAAACTTTTCACACGGGATTCCGCTTGGGTTTGTAATTCCTCCTCGACTTCATTAAACCCTTTAATTATTAAGTTGTTGCGTCTTAATCGGTTGCTGAGGTCATCCATGACTTCAGCTAGTTCCGGGGTGCTAGCGTTGACAAACCTAGAGTGGTTAAGTTGAGCTTTGGTGGTTTTAACCTCAGTTTTTAGCTGGCTGACGTCGTCACGGATTTGCGTAAGGTCTTGGGTATTGACCTCTAAGGCCTTTACCCTTTTTAATTAAAACAATTCCTAGGGCGACGTGAACAAGTCGGCTAGAATTTTCGCTCTGGTATTTCCAGTTGGCGGCAATTAGTGCCTCGATAGACTTTTGCAGTTATGAAATTTTGCTGTCGTCGGGTACGCTACCAGGTCCGGGATTGCGCTCGACGTCCCCAGCACACAATAAAATCAATGCCACACTAAGCAAGAGGCAAACACTTGGCCCGACAGCAATCCTTTGTCAACAAAACGAGTGGCGTGGAACTACCATTGACTGCTGCCTTCGGCACACGGAAAAGACCAATTCGGGCACGATAACTGCACAAATCAACACCCATGTCTTGGTATCTCAGCCAACATGCAAAAAGGGACAGAGGAGTTATCTAACACGTCCACCTGAGTAAACACAATTCACTGTGTGTGCCTTGAAAGATTGGGCTGCAGATCCCTGTTAGCAAGACACCATTAGCTTTAAGTATGAGGGTCAAGCCTTATCCGCGTTACCCCTGCACCGGACCCACTAGGGACAGGGTTGAGACTTTGGATTAAAACCTCGGATTAGGCTAGTTGATTCATTATGATCTAGAGGCCTTAAAAACACAAAAAAACACGGACAAAAAAAGGAACACAAACAACAGGGTCTAAAGCTAACTTTCAACTGATCTAATCGAGGGAAACCACCCAGCACACATGCGAAAACACTCTTTTCTATCTTGTCAACCCCCAGTACTAAAAGCAACCCATAAGCACAAACAACAGACGGCAATGATTTAAACATTCGTATCAGTTCAAAGTGTCGAAACAAAACCATGAAAAAAAAATGAAAGCCGTTTACAACTCCCTGTAATGCCGAATTAGAGCGCGGCTCTTGAGGAGGGGGGAAGGCGCGGAGGGGGGGTTCACGTGACCTGGGGGTCACGTGACCTCGGGGGTCACGTGACCTCGGAGGGAGTCACGTGGCCGGGGGGTCACGTGACCTCGGGGGGGGGGGTCACGTGACCTCGGGTGGATAACGTGGCACGGGGGTCCTGACCTGGGGGTCACGTGCCTGGGGTGTCATGGGACCGGGGGGGTCACATGATTTTGGGGGTCACATGACCTTGGGAGGGTCACGTGACCTGGGGAGGGTCACATGACCTTGCGGTTACGCCGACGCCGACGGCGACGCCCACGCCGCTCAAGCCGGAAACGGGCGCCTAAGACCTGCGCTCTAAAAAACTCCCTTGTCATTTAGTAATATCGAAGGCGTGTTGACGCAGTTGTCACCAGAGGACTTTATAAAATACGCTTCAACTATTTCCCTTTCAGTCGTGTTTGCCTTGTAATAAATTTCGTTAATTCTAACAGGGGATCACACCCGCACCGCATGCAGTGTGCTGCAAGAAGTCCTCCAGATTTGTTACGAACCGGAAGACGATGTTCACGCGCCCTTTCAATAAAACACCGCCCCGTTTGTCCAATATAGACGCGCACGTACGTTAGTGGAATCTTGTATAAAAAAAAACATTACAGGCACAAGTTGTGTGCCGAGTGTCAGGCTTCTTTGAGCATTGAGCACGTTTCTGTCCAGTCATTATTGAACAAACTTTTTCAGCTTCCATGGAGCTGAGAAAACAACGTTGCCATTGCACTTAAGTGCTATCTTTTAAGTGTGTGCGACACCTTGTGTATATAGGGGTCTAGGGCTTTTCAGTGTACGGCGTTTTCGTGTAGGACGTTTCGGTGCACGGACTTTTCGGTGTACGGACTTTTCGGTGCACGGACTTTTCGGTGCACGGACTTTTCGGTGCACGGACTTTTTGGTGTGGGACTTTTCGGTGCGCGGACATTTCGGTGCACGGACTTTTCGGTGCACGGACATTTTGGTGCACGGCTCAATCAAAATCAATCACGAGTTTTTTTTTGTTTTCTTTAAACGTAATAAGCACTATTTTAGCTAGAAATGTATTTTTTCGCACTTTATAATTTTCTAGACTTGATCATCCATTTACGGCCACTTACTGATATACGACCTAAGTGACTTTGTTAGGCGCGGTGCCATCCTGCGTGAGGATTGGAGACGTTGGACGTTATGGTTCGTTTGTCGGTGTCTCTTTTCCAACGTACGGACTAGTCGCATCACATGTCTCGGGTAATTTTCAACAATCTCAAGCTTCTTGCTGTTGGGGCCTTTCCTACACAGATTACCAATAATAAAGCCCACACCTTTACAGAAGGCGCCGAGAACGCCTGTATCGACCCAACGCGTAAACACGATGTGATGCGTCTAGTGCGTACGTTGGAAAAGAGACACCGGCAAACGAAACATAACGTCCAACGTATCCAGTCCTCCCGCAGGATGGTGCTGCGCCTAACAAAGTCACTCAGGTCGTATATGAGTAAGTGACCGTAAATGAATGACCAAGTCTACAAATTTATAAAGTGCGAAAAAATCATTTCTAGCTAAAATAGTGCTTATTACTTTTAGAAAAAACAAAACAAAAAAACTCGTGATTTTGATTGACCGTGCACCGAAATGTCCGTGCACCGAAAAGTCCGTGCACCGAAATGTCCGCGCACCGTAAAGTCCCACACCGAAAAGTCCGTGCACCGAAATCTCCGTGCACCGAAATGTCCGTGCACCGAAAAGTCCGTGCACCGAAAAGACCGCACCGAAACGCCCTACACCGAAATGTCCGGATCCCGCATATAAGATATCACGTGAAATTCTGATTTTTAAAAATTTTCTCGCTGACCATCCCTTGTGTTGCCTTTATTTTTTATCTTTTGTTGGAGGTTCTCACTCACGCAGGTAATCAAGCAGGCGGGGTAGCCCACCCTGTCTAAGTGTTTTTGTTTTAATGAGAGGGTTTTAATGAAAACACCCCGTCCCTCAAAGTCGCTTGAACTTAAATAGCCTCCGCTCCACACTCGTTTCTTTTTTAACCATCGGCTACTTGTTCAACGCGACCAATTGTAATGCGCATGCAAACCTGTCGTGCTTAAGTAGTTTCGTCCGCGAATAATAAACAACTTTTAATTACAGTTCTGGTGCACACACAGTGCTACTACGGTGACACCCGGATCAAATTCGCTCCCATTTTGGTGAAGTTCAGTTTATAGTTATTAATATCCATGTGGTTGTTATTTTTCGGGTGCTTTTCTTAGCGGAAACACGTAAATAAAGTTTGAGTCGCAATGACTAACCGGTTGTGCTCATGTCCGCCTGTCTTTTCGGTTCCTCTTGTCCAGGTGGAAACAATCGACAAACAGTTTAGACAGAGCGAGCAGGCCCAAGTTGAGTTCCAGCTTTTGAAGTATGAGCATACAGCAAGAGGCTTCATAGCAATTGAAAAAGGGATCCCAAGAGAAGTCCACGGTAAGAAAACGGCCATTGGCGCCATTGGTCTTCTCGAGTAGACTGCTGGATTTTCTTTTTAAGACGCTCAAAGATCCGTTAATGAGCGAGGAGTGACAGCGTAGTACAACTGTTTGAAGGTTAGATGACGTGTCGCCATGTGTATAGCAAATACTGCGTAAGAGAGAACGCATGCCACTTTATGCGAATGCATAAGCCCCAGCGCCGACCCGTTCGAAGGAGTTTGAACGGCTGGATGCGCTAAGGTTGTATTATCTGCTTTCAAGTTGGCAGACGGCGTCTATCGTTGTGGAATGCCGGCCTAGGCACTCTTAAAAGAAAGGGTATTGTAGTACCCTCCATGAAGGGGTAACCGACTTGCACACAGGGCAACCCCTTTTGGAGGTAACGTTACCCCCTGCAACGAGGGTGCAAACTTACCCCCTGGGTTAGGGTGCAACATTGCCTCCTTTTGGAGGTAACCTTAGTTCCTTTTGGTGTTAAGTGCATCCTTTCAGGGTCAGCCTTTACCTCCTTTAGGGGGTAATTTCAACCCTTTTGAGAGGTAAGACGACATAATTGAGGGCGCTGTTTTTACCTCCTTTTGGAGGGAACTACGATCCACTTTAGGGTTAAATGTACACGATGAGGAAAACAGCTCAGAAAACGCGGACTACGAGGAACAAACACGACAGGACAGTGCTGTGCTGTCGTGTTTGTTCTTCGTAGTCCGCGCTTTCGAACTGTGTTTCCCATCATTTATAACAACAACCAACTGGCCCAGTTCACCACCTTATTACAGGTTAAATGTACACTTGATGGAATTCCTTTTTCCCCCTACAAAAAGGTACTATGGCCCTTTGTGGGTGTGATAGTACATGCTTCAATGGTGGGCCTTATAATAGAACTAGGTGGGCCTAGTTCTGAAAGTAAACGACAATGTTTTATTGTGGCTGTCACGAACAAAATGGCATAAAAATCAATGGCATGAGTTGACACAAAATATTCCCAATATTAAGGATACTTAATAGTGATGAGTAATAAGGGTAGTGATAATTATAGTAATGGGTGTAGTGATGAGCGAAAAGAAATATATTAACGTTAAACGAAGGAGATACCAAAGGGTACTATGGAAGAAAGGGGAGAAAGAGATAAATTGTAGCAAGCCATAGAGACATATCAGACTTGCACGTGACGCGTTAGTCATACCTGGTTTTGTTTTTCGGTAGCGAAGAAACACCGTAGTTACATCGTAGGAGAAAGGACGACTAACGTATTTATGACTGAAGGGTAACAGCGCAAAAGATAACTCGCACACTCTTATCACACGCACACCAAATACTTTACTAGGGGGTATACATCCTACTCCTTGATACTAGAAAGTCATTGGCGCGGACAGAGCTTGGCGTAATTTGAATGGCTGGATGACAAGCAACCTTGGGTTTTCTTCGCATTAATTTGGGAGTGGTAGGAGGCGCCACTTATTGCCATGCAAGTCGCGGTTATCAGGCATTCGCGCCGCCGGGCGAATGGTGCGCCACTGGCTGTTTGGTCTATGCAACTTTTTGCTCATTATGTGTGGTAGCTTGTTTCCTAAACATTTCTAGAGCAAAAATATGTATTTCCGGCTTGGCGAGGCATTTAAATTGCCAGGGGAGAAATGGGCGCTGATTACGGAGCAGTATTTTAAGCTGGCTGAGCATCCGTAGCAACGGTATTGAATGCCTAGAAGTCCTAAACTAGCTACTCGGATGTTTTTGTTATGTTCTCTTAATCGGTTGCTAACGCATCTTCCTATTTAACCTACGTAAAGCTTGTCACATGAAAGGGAGAAGGAATGAACCACTCGCTCTGAGAAGGGGATGTAAGGGGTTTTATGCTTTTGCGCAGCCTGTATTGGTTTGTCGGTATATGTTATCTTTTGTTTACATAAACCTTAGAGCTTTTGGGTGGGCCGAAACGACAACATCAATATTTGCTCGGTTACCAACCTTCTTGAGGTTATGGGATCTATTGTGAATGTAGGGTATAACTGCCGGGCTTTGGTTTCTGTTGCTGTCTTGTAATTTGCAAGAACTTCAAAGTGTTTCAAAACAAACAGAGTATATTGAAGCACTGATTGACTATAACCAATTTTATCAACTTAGAATGAGCCGAACCACAATTAAGGAGTGTTTGTCCCCCTAGGTTGATATGACCAACATGAATGGCGGGGCAAAAAACAAAGTCTAAGGTTCCTGAAATCCTAAAGATCTTTGCTCAGGGAGCTCATGTGTTGTTTTCTCTAAAGGGTCTAAACATATCTAAACATACCTAGACTCCACTCGAAAGTGACAAGTGCGTTAAACCTTGAAATCATTTAGAAGAGGACGAAATATCCTGTCGTGTTTATTTCTTGTCCTTGTATTTTTTTGTCGCTATTTTATGCATTTAGCCAAGACGAACGAACCAGCCCAACAACGTACCCTAATAGACGAAATATCCCACAGGATAAGAGTTGTCTTACTTAGCAGCAGAAAGAAAACAACGAAGTGTGGTACCAATTTGTCTTTTTCTTTTCTTAATTTGTATCGGTGTGAAGGTATAAGACAAAAATACAAACCATAATTGCTAGTCAGCGCGACTTGAGACGTTCCCTTTTGACTTTGTGCGTGTGGTCAGAGTGTGCGAGTTATCTTTTGCGCTGCTACCTTTGAGGGATGAACTGCCGACTTAGCCAAGCCTCCATCTTAAGGAGTAAAGCATATTTATTAGTCTTTCATCAAGTAACGAGTGACGGCATTTAATCACTTGTGGAATGGAACATGCTCAACAACCTAGTTCTCACCCCAGCTCTTGCCGGTAATTTGCACGACGAGAAAACTTTAGGTAGACCGTAAAATATAGGAACAAGGTAGGTCAGTATAGCCACAGTAATTTCTTAATGAACACGTTTAAACGTGAGGAATTATAAACGATGACCAATACTGGAAGCGGCTACTGGCTTCAAAAATATACACGTTAAGGAAACAAGAAAGCAACGCGTTCCATCTGAGGGAACGCGTTCCTTTTGAATGGCACTAACGAGTAAGGTATCTAGGTGTTACTTTTGAGTGAGTCACAAGTGAAGGTATTTAGATGCTCTCTTTCTGTCACGTGCACATGTCTGGGAGATACCACGAAGTCGTTGTTCCTCTGAAACAATTTTTGTTTTACAGCCCGGCGAAATATACGAAGCTGTGCTGTTTACCTATCCTCCAAACAAGGTTTCTTCTGTATATTACGTGGTAAGTGACGCCGCTCTTTCGTAGGTTTGTTACATAAGCCTCGATACATGAAGCTATATTTCGGCCATACGTCAGGTACGATCCTGCTTTCCCCGCATTACGAAGGCATCGAGTTTGTACGTATACTAGAAGTCAAATAAGATAATTAAAAACCTTTCGGACAGCGAGGGCATATGCATTAAAGCAGGATATGGAGCAGCGATGAATGTAAGTAGGGATAAAACTTTTAAGCGAATGCATTTTTAGCAAAACATACAATAAAACAGCAATAACAAAAATATTCCGGGTGTTTTATGGAACGCTGACCATATCGCTCCTGCGAAAAATACGCATCGCGCAGAAAAAAGATACTGTTGATGACATACTGGTCGATGACCTATTGTCCTCTGCTGACAGGAACTATTTTGAAAAATTTATAAAGTTCGGAATAATTACGTTCCTTATTACTAGGAGTAATTAAAACAACTATATGGTTTCAACTAAAAAAATTTCTGGGCATCAACCGCTAAAGCAGCACACTTTACAAGAATATAAGGCAGGATCAGGGTTAATTGGCGTACCGAAATCCCTTTGCACGCGTGTTGAAGTGACGGTTTTTTGCCATAACACATATACCCGCAAGCGGCCTTGCTCTCCGTGGCCAAGGAGCGCAACTACCGCCTCGCCTCACACTCAGGAACAAAAAGAAGCACGGTGCAAGTCGGTGAAATAAAACACCGTGCTGTTCGACTGACATTGAAAGAATGAATTTTGATTCATACGATGGCATTCCGGAATTAAATTGAAATAATACGTTTTGATTCAGTCACGCAAAAAGTGCGTGGCGGCGCATGTTGGTTGCGAGCTTTGACCACGGACGGCAGGATCGCTGGCTTGAAGACCTAGTTTGAAAGAAAACGGAAACTTAACAACGCGCCCAAATTGAGTGATTTTTTAACAACGCAAAGCTGTTGCGCGTGCCTTATACATTTGTTAATGAATCAAATGTATGAAAGAAAGTTATACCAACCGTTATTAGTTTAACAACGCTGTTCCACTAGCTTGCAAGTATATGACACGAAGTTTTTAGCTTACGACGCGCGCCCTTTACAGGAACGATTTGGCCACCGTTCCGTGAAAGATCGCGTATAATCAAATGCATAGACTTTTTAAGTGAGATATTACCGGTTCATGCATCCTCTTCTGAGGAGCACAATGGTCGGACCAGTCCCCCTGGGAGTTATGGAACCTATGCAGCTATGTTTCCAGATATGTGGCATTTCGCCGTCCATGTTCCACTCTTGAAGCCATGTGGTCAGGATCGGCTGTGTGTTCCACGACAAAGTGGCCTTTTTAGATTATCCCTGTGTCTCCGATAACAATATCCAGTTCTCCACCGCCGTCTTTGCATGTACATCGTTTCGTTATCGAGGGTATTGGAGGTATCGGAATGACCTACTAAAAGTCTCAAGTGACGAGCGTGGTCCTCCCATCGGAGCCCACTGTTTGAGCAGCATACTCCGGAATGTCTGGCAGGTGCTGTCCAGGGGCCGGATCCTGAAGGCGGAGGTGCTGGAGGAAGGCCAGATCATCGAGCGGGGCTTGAAGTTCACCGTCACTCCGGAAATGACTCCCAGCTTTCGGATAGTCACCTTCGCTCGAATCGACGGTCACATCGTCAGCGACTCCATCTACGTGAGCGCTGAACCTACCTGCTCGGTGGCCTCACAGGTAATCAATCATCTCTCGGGAAAAACAGAAAACAAATACAGGAGAGGGCGCTACGTCACATAACAATAGTGATAGGAAACGCTCCCTCGGCAGTTTCTTCAATTTTTGTTTTTAATTTCAAAGTGGGCCTTATTTTTGGGGCCTACTGTGAAATGTTTATTTCAAACTAAATAGTTCGTGATAGGCACTAAATTCTGTTGATTTGACGTTTTCTTTCGCGTTTATTTGAGTGAGATTGTAACTTTCTCTGTTTGTTTTCACTATTGTGTAAATTGCATCAATACGCTACTTCTTTTGTATAGAGTTAATTTTCTTTTGTAATTTGTTTCATTTATGCATTGCACATGTCATCTTTTAATTCTGTATAATTTATTTTTGTGCCTGCATCACGACTGCTGGCTTAGGTGGCTCGGTGCTCGTCGAGTTGTTTTAGAGCGCAGCTCTTAGGCGCCACGTTTTTCGGCTTGAGCGGCGTCACCGTTGACATCGCCGTCGACGTAACCGTGCGGTGCATTATGGGTAATGTCCCATAATGCACCGTGCGGTACCCTCAGATGATAAGAGACTGAAAAACATTGCGGTTGCGTCAAAGTTGGATGGGTGTTTGGGACCCACAAAACTATGCGCGCACACGAAATGTTTTTACGATTAAATAATTTAGGGTTTTTGATGACGCTTACCATCCTGATCGAAACTATACGTTTATTTTAACTAATTAGGTAGTAAATTAAAACTATTTATTTTATTTTTTTACTTATAGTGGTGATCAGTCCCCTGCATGATGTCCCCCTGGGCGTGTGACTCACATGCATAAACCGCATTAGAGTAACGTTCATAACTTTCTTTAAAGAAAAATTGTTTAATCTAAAAGGCAAAAATACCGTGCATGATTTGACGAAGTTTGAGGTACACTTGACTAATAATTTTTTTAACATATTTGTTTAATTTTTATTTTGGTGTGATGGTGAGAGGATAAACACATTCTAGTCAGGGCAATGGTCTTGCGTATCGTACTCTAAAAAAACAACTGTGAGGTTTGTTTTCCCCCCGATCCCTGGCAGAGTAAATTACGACGATGTATACAGGAGAAGACCGGCGAGTCTCAAAGTAAAATAAATGTTCTCTTTTATAAATGTTGTCTGCCACATGACGCTGCGCATGATGTCAGAACGCGAAATGTCAGGCTCCATTCACGTCGCCAAATGCATTTACAGTTCGAACCATTTTACAGCGAAGCTGTATACTTCTAGCAGCCAAGGAACTTTTCGTGTCGTCGTTGTAAGCAAAAAAAACTCCCCGCGAATAACTGAACGCTTAACAGCATATCTTATCTGAAAACAGGTCAGCTCAGTATCCGTTTAAAAAAAAATCATTAAAACCACATGATGCATGATAAGGCGCGTTTGACCAATAGGAACACCCTTCTACGCGTTCCGGTAAAGATTAGGTTTGCAGCTGCTTCGAAAGGGGTTGACGGCGTTCGAAGCCCTCGTGTGAAGTGCAAACCGCATAATGGATGATAACGGCGCCTGCTGCCGCGGCGACGGCAGCTTGCGACGTGGGGAGCGACGTCACTAGCCTTTCATATATAAAAGAAGAACCCGTTATACCCCGTTTCACCTGACGTCCGGACGCAGTGGATGCTACGAGCTATTTTAGTTTATCCCGTTCTGTGGACGTAGCCTGTGATACGCTTTCCGCGCGTCGCTGTGCCCCCTCTCTAAGGCGACGTGACACTCACATGGCCTCCGATTGGCTCCAATGGCTCGTAACATCCGCTGCGCTTAAATGTAAGATGAAATGGAGTCTAGCAACTGATTTCATTGTTGCTGCAGCACCGCGATGAATAGGCCACGCATAGTTAGGACTCCCGAGGAGCAGCGTGAATACTAGGTGCGGCAAAGGGAAAAGAAAGGCCATACGACCGGCGGCGGCGTGCTGCGACCGGCGGCGGCATTTCGTATAGCGCAGTAGGAAATCGTTGCAGGTGATACCACAGCATCGCTGACGCACCACCTTCACAGCGTGGATTGGAGCCCCAATTTTTTCTCCTACATGACTCGCATAGCTTCCCTTGCGGACGGCAGTCATTGGCTTACCTTGCCTGATCCCAGAAGCAGATAAACGTGAGTGTGCTTTTGGAACATGAATGCGACAATCTTTCCAGTTCAACGTGACGCTGGACAAGTCGCACAACCAACAGGCCGAACCGGGATCTTCCCAAACCCTGGTGATTACGGGTACTCCGGGTACCCAGGTGGGCATCTTGGGCGTCGACCAGGCCGTCTATCTGCTCAGGAGAAAAGACCTCTTGACTCGAGAGAAGGTGAGTGCTTTCCAGCCCTTGAAAACTCATCACGACTCGCGGGTTTTGACATGTAACCTAGAAGCGTCATCGTGTAATGTGCTGCCCTACTTTTCTAAACAATGTTTTCGAAGATCACGCTGTAGGATATGAGTAATACTGATTCAGAAGTGCATTTTGATTTTACAAGACGATATTAACCTCCGAATGTAATATCAGGATCGAGAAAATAAATGGCAGTTTCTTTCGTCCTTTTACTACTTGGTTTCGCTAGCGCACGAGGGCGCTCGTCACGGCGCCGTCCTGAATTTATGGTTGTCCCTCTATGTCCGCTTTCTTGTCCCACTTTACTCTATATTTTATTTCTATGTTTACCTCAGCGCTGCAACGGTCGTGTTGGCTCTAAAAAAAGTGACGATTAGACAAATTAAACCGACTTGACATAACACAAATAACACTTTAATCGGACGTTTCGTCTCCCGTGCGGGAGACATCATCAGTGAGGCCAAGAGGCAGTAAACATTGGACATTTCGATAAATCCCGTGGCTAGAAGCCCTATAGAACAGGGTTTCCTGATCGCACTGGATTTTCTGTAAACCCTACTCGAGCAAATATATCCCAGAGCACCTTTACAATTTCGGTCGAACTCAATTATTTCAGGGGTACCTCCTCAGGAAACTTAGTTGCCGCGCAAAGCATAGTAAGCACGTAGCGGCACTCCGACTTCGTGGTAGGGAGAGGCCCGACAACGTCTATCACTAGGCGCTCAAAGGGTACTGAAATCAGAGGCGCCAGCTTCAGAGGCACCGCAAACTTCCGTTCGGTTTCCCCGCCCTTTGGGAGACATCGCATGTTTGCACCTGATTCTCGGCATCCCGAAAACACCCGGGCCAGTAGATCTCGGACAGACACCGTTCGTTTGTATTTTTGTTTGCCCAAGTGGCCTGTGCACCCCGCTTCATGACAAAGCCGCAGCACGTCCGTCCGATATTTCTCGGGCATCACGAGCTGGTGAAATGTTCGACTGCGTCTGTCTCTAGAGTGCCGATAGAGCACGCCACCTCGAATTGGAAAGCTAACGTTTTCCTTCGCCTCGCCCTCTCTGTAAGTGCCTCAGATCCCGTGAAGCCTTGAGTCACCTTTTTCCTCGCTGATGAGCGTTTCTCTTGTTACAGCAACGAGTTTCTGGAAGCTTATGGAAGGCGGGGGCAGCAGTGCTTCACCTTGCGAGGTTACTTCTTCCTGAGCGATCTCTTTCGCGGTTATTAGGCCGGTCTCCCCACTGGCAGATGTGTTTGCCTCGTCGGGCTGATTTCCCGAGCCATCTACCCTTGCTTCCACCAGCTGACTGCGCTTGTTTGGTTGGTCGTACTCCAGCTGGGTGGAAAGCTCACGAGCTTTTGACCGTGCCAGCGCCTGAACAAGCCTCTTGCGATGCTACTGCCCAGCCCGCTCAAGATTCGCTTCGTTCGGTTAGAAAACAAGTAAGGGTACTGGGGAGGCAATTTGTCTGAAACCACCGCCTCAGTACACACTTCTCCGAACGTTCCGGAGATCAGGACATCTGCCACGAGAAGGCACACGCTCCTTTAGTCTACGGCAGACCTTATTCAACCACTCTTCCCATTGTACTGTGCCTCTGTTACGTAATCTGGGTTAGCCATACCGATGGTCGCCCCACTATCACGCAACACCCGGCACGATTTGCCGTTCACCGTCATAGTACACAAATACGGTCACAGCGGGTCCTCGTTCTCATCGCACTGACTCTCACATGCAAAGCCCACTTTGTTTTTTCGAGACTCTGCAACGATGTGCCCCGTGTCGAGGCAATTAAAAGACTTGATCGGCCTCTTTGCCTCCAAGGCCCATCCCCTATCGTGGCGTCCTTTGCCCTTTGCACCCTCTTCGTCCTTTTATGTCGGCTTACACTCGCCAGTCTTCGGTCGAAGCTCTTGGCGCTTGCAATTTTCGCGCCGCTCTGCCAAGTCCCTTTTTTCTGGCGGCTTTGCCGTCCGCTCTTTACTTCCCCTACGCGAACTGGACCTGTCCGCGAGGCCTGCCGCTTTGTGGACGGCGTCTACCCCTGTCTTGTCTTGTATCCACACATGCATGGACTCAGGCAGCGTCTTATGAAACGTACCTAGCACGACTGTTTCAAGCACCATCTCCTTATCCCCGCACTATAGTCTGCCCCCTTCATCCACTTGATCAAGTAGCACAATATCTGCTATGGGAATTCCGACCGCTTGGTCCCGTTTCGGAATTTTGGCCGGAATGCCTCTACCACCAGACGATGCCTTTTGAGCAAGCAGCTCTTAACCTTCATGTAATTGTCTGCGTGATCGACCGAGAGTAGCAATCACCCCGGCTGCTTTGCAAGGCAGCACGCTCAGTAACCTCCTAGGTCATGGGTCTTGGGTAAAGTAAGCTTCTTCGAAGGCTTTCTCAAAAATGACCAGGTACAGGCCCATGTCCTGTCCAACCTTATAGGTTCGGATCAGCTTCGTCTTATCATAAAGATAATATTGACATGCCTTTAGGCCTCACTGATGATGCCTCCCGTATGGAAGACGAAACGTCTGATTAAATTGTTATTTGTGATATGTCAAGTCGGTGAATTTCGTTTTTAATTATTTTGTTTCAGAAGCCGGTCCCGGCTTCTGGAACATTTTCAAAAAGAAGTGAGGACTGTGAATGCTGCTGACTGGATGAAAAAGTAGAGTGAAAATAGAATGCGGATGTACAGATACCCTGACCAGGAACATCTGCAGCCTGTTCGATGTCGCACAATACAACATATTGCCACTGTCGAAAATGGACCTGAAAACCCGGCCAATAAGCTTCCGACTCCCCAAAACCTGGAAAATTCATGGAAGGAATGATACTCACTCTTCAACACCTATCTATTGTCTAGTGGAGCTAATTTTTACTTTGACGATAAATAAAGGCCATCTTCTAAACTTGATTACTGTTGAGGAACAGCGCGTCTTTTGTTAACTGCCCGAAATGCGATAGAACTTCCAGCCATTCACTTTTGAGGCTGTGAGGCCTTCTACTAAGAACCATGAAGAGTCCCTACCATCTACTTCAGCGGGTAGACTTCTTGATACTTCATGACATCGAAATGAATCCGAAGTTTTTTCGCTTGAGCATGCCAGATGCTCTTCGTTTATTTTGTGCCTAATACTCTTTGCACGTAATACGTTTAGAAAACTGTGGGTTGAAACTTGATATTCACAAATGAACGTTTCAATCATTTAGTTGGGGTACCTTGGACAATATTGCCGCGCGCAGGGTCGAGCAAGCAGCGGCCGGTTATGGTATTCTAAAAGATTCGCTTTTATTCTTACTCGGGCCGTAACTTTTATCATTTCGCCCAAGTTTCTTGCTCTCAAAAGTGCCTGTTCACTCTCACCCGGAACGCTCGATGCTCGAACCTTCTTGGACGAATTTGTGCGATGCCGACGCACCTTTAGATAAGGAGCTGCCCGCGACCTTATCGAGTCAGTCTCGCTCTCAATTCCTGTTACGCCGCCAGATCACCACCCGCTTTTCTGCTGTCTCGACGCTCGTTCTTTATTTTGTTTGGCACGAGTTCGCCGATGAAACCTTTCTTTTAAGTTCATTATTTATCACCTCCTCGCCTTACTCCGTAACAATATTTATTGAAATGATGCATCAAACCATGTGAAAGGACATTGAACGCTATCAGCAAAGTACCTACCGTGCTTCGTACTTGCGACATGTTACTTAAAGTTTCATCCACACTACTCAGAAGTGGTTGATCCGCTCCGTACCTTGATGAGCAATGGGGTTGGTTTTTTTATGGACGCCTGGACAAGCGCGTGCATTCGGAGATGTAAAGAACCTATTCAATATACGCGGTGCTATATTTGAAACTTTTTTAAACAATGGCCTCAAGAAATGCCAATTGCGCACTAGGATTCTGTCTACATTAGCTCCAATCAAAAGGCCCAAGGGGCGTCGCAACAGCGGCGTTTGCGTCAAGGACATTGTCTGAGACGGAGCGAAGATACTCAGTTGGAAAGCGAAAATCACTGCTTGCTTTTTAGCTTGTGGAATGTAGACAATGTTTCTTTTCATGAAATATTTTATACTATGCGTACATCACAAACCACGCAAGAGTTTGGAGGTAACCCATGCGCATCACTCGCCGGTATGCAAGATTATTGCAGTTCAACTGCAAAGTGCAGTACCGGCGGTGCGATCAGAATGTGATTGAAAGCGGATTTTGAGACATCCTGCTGGTACCAAAATGAAGATTCGAACGACACTAAAGGCATCAAAACTGTCTGAGGACAGCTGCACAGCGTCACCTCAGAATGTGTCTCAGACAGATCATTTCCGAGGTGAAACACGAGCAAATACTGCTGATCATAGGCTCTTCAAACCCTTCTGAGTGGCGTGCAAAAACTACAATGCAATCCTCCTTTAAACTTCAAGAAGAGCTCTCAGTGTTTCAGGGTTTAAGTAACGAAATTAGGAGTTTTTACTACAAAGAACGATTGGAAATAATAAATTGACCTCTACCTCAAGTGGAGCACTGCATGCGACCTCTAGGCGATTGTCGGCAGCTAAAAAAATCACTTTGTGTTATATTCAATCCCGGGACCTCTCAAAGCCTAGCGGTGCACTCTGCGAACTGAACTATCCAGGAGCTAGCCGTTAGTAGAACAAACAGGTGTTAACAGTTGCTACCAGCATCGCTACGAGCACTAATGTCACCCTTGTGACAGCAGTTATGATGATTATAGTCATAATTATTTTGGGTAAACCCACGGGTGAAGAGTTACGGAAGAATAAATTGACACCCTTTTAGGCTCTACTGATGGCTAGCTCCTCTTTATCTTAGTTCATAGAACGCTCAGATAGTCCTAGAGATGTCTAGGTATTGATTTCCGGTCCAGGCGATTGTTTCACCGGCAACTGCTCCTAGAAGCCGCGAATGGCGCTCTATTTTGGTGTAAGTCAATTTATTTTGGAGTGCTTCTTCTTTACTTTCGAAACTTCTCCAATTTTATTATGCTATGTAATATGTTTTATTAGAACATAAAGAAGGCATCTTTACGGCTACGTGAATGCCGTCTTTACTATATTTTCTTGAACTCGGCGGGCATTCGAGGGACGAACAACAGTCAGTGTGGTGAATAATTAAATAAAATTCGTTAATTAAATTTTCAGTCAGTGAAAATAGACATATGGTCAATTTAACTAGGTTTTTCTAGAACAATGTATTGAAGTGCCAGAAGTTTCGACTAGCAAATGTTTAGTTGTATTTTTCTTTATTTTTTTCTTTCGAACGTATTTCTCATACGTATCCCGATACATTTTTAATAATGTATTTCATTATCAGTATTTTATTTTAGCCGTATTTGCTATGTAGCATAGTATTTGTAATTCCAAAGATTTTTAATCGCATTTCTGTCCAACCCTGTGGGCCAGTAATATGACAAGACCGAAAAAAGAGCTCCTGCTCGAACGCAAGCAGTACCTTAGCCAACAGAACCACGAAAAGAAATTTTAAGCTTGTTTGTCAGGCCATTTAGAAGTTTTCTCAGAAACTGTCAATATGATGTCGACCGTAATTGATTATTTCAGCAAGTGAGCGGAGGTTGTCAATCTGTTTACATCCAACGCCATATGCTTTAATAGAGCGTCCTACTGCAATCTTTGTTAGCGAAGGTTGCCTCGAAATATTACTATGAGACCATGGTTCACAGTTCGTGTCTCAACAGTTCAAGGACTTTCTAGAAGATGGAAGTATCATGCACTGAAAATCCTCCATTTACAATTCGGGTGAAAACGGACAGGTTAAACGCTTTAACGAGATATTAAAAACCACATTAAAAGCCTCCTGATGGAGAAAGAGAACACCCAAATTAATTTCGTTTAGTTCTTTCAATTTTAATGTTGTTCACCACAAGGTGCTGAAAAAACTGTCGCAGTAGTATTACACCAGTCTGCACGACACCTGCCATTTTAGAACTACCGCATCCAGACAATTGAATAGATGCTAGGGGCACGATAAATAACCCCCGTGGGCGGATGAAAAAATACAAAAGCAGCTTAACAAGCTGCCCCGATATCCGTCACATGATCCAGAATCCAAAGTTCCAAAGTCACATGATCAAAGAATCCAAAAAGGTGACATGACGTCGGGTCTCGCGATATCAATTTCCCCGACTACTTTGGCGGGGAAGCATAATTGGTGTATAGATCACGTGACATCAGGCCACGTGACCTAAGCACCAATTCAGTTTTTTCGAATGATGTAAAACACTCTAGCGAACTTAATCTGAACGTGAGTATGGTCACGATAACAAGTCGGAGGAAATAATACGCTTTATGCAGCTTGTTCAGTCATCGGTGCTCTGCGAGGCAAGCAACGAGAACTGCAGACTGAAAAAAATTGATATATGTAAAAATGCGCCGTGTTATGCGGTGTTAGGTACGTTGCTCATTATTCAATAAAGTGACGTCAATTCGTAGTGATGTCATAGGATTTAGCAGTTTAGAAGGCGCATTGACTTTCGAAGTTTGTACAAATAAACGAGACGGCTACGGCGAACCGGACGGCGTATTCCGACGGATGTACTTTGGGTGTCGTGCGCGCAGCTGCTTCCAGCAGCTGGACGCCAAAGACTTGGGCTGCGGAGCGGGAGGTGGCACCGACTCCGTCCAAGCCCTGTACGACGCCGGAGTGCTGCTGCTGGCCAACACGGACGACGCCCGCCCCAAGCGAAACGGTACGGATCAACGGTCTGGCGTATCATTGAACATAGAACATAGGACATAAAGGACACGGCGCACTAGACAGATTGAGGAGAATCTCTAACCAAGAGGAGCGTTTTCAATTTAATGGTGGAGGCCTCCTTCGGAGATTGGTCGCAAGTGCGCATGCTCTGCGTTTTCGCCTGGCGAGGAGCAAAGCGGAGGCGTTTGCAGACGATCAACTTTTTTGGTACCTCCTCGCAACTCGTATTACAAACGCGTCCGATAAACCAAGTGACCCCATCGAGCAGCTGGAAACTCTCCCTAATACTCTAAAGTGCACGCCAATCACGGTGATTTCTGCGCGTGTCCAGCGCCGAGGGCGGGTGTGGACAAACCCGGGCTCGTTTTTAGGCGGGGGTTTGCATTATGTCACCCCGCACAATTTAAAACCCCTTCAATTTCACGCAAGTATCGCTGAAAATAAAGCGAAAACGATTGTGAATTTAGTGATACATCTAGAATGTGCGGAAACGCGCCAAAAATAATAATAACAAAATTAATCCGACTTTTTAGAGCTGTACAGTCGCATGCCGCCAGAAGAGAAGCCGGAGCTTCTCCGCCTTAGCCGTATGCATCGGTAGTCTTAAGAGTGCGTAGGAAGGTGCGCGCGCTTTTTACGCTATAGCATACACTTAAATGATGGGCTCATTCAAACTCTCAATTTTCCTAGATTTATCCTGCCAACCGCGACATCGCCAAAAGAGAGGCATCCCTCAGCGTTGGTGAGTTTTTGTCCGCTGCTTTCTCATATTTGCAGTCCATTTCTGCTACTAAACGAGTATACTGCTTAACTTCCTAAAATAAAAATAGATGTGCCCATAATCAAACTTACAACTGAACGCTTCGGCTGTCGGCGCATGGTTACCATTTTAAATGGGCACAAAATTTTTTTTTCCATTTAATAAAATAAATGTTAAAATATATATTCAATGTACATTCGCTAACATACCTGTACTCCTGAAAGCTGAGCTAGTTGGTTCATTGATATATATAGTGCCAGCTGAACATAAAAAAGTATTATAGAGAGAGAAAAGGCATACACACCGCTGGACTATCCACTGTCTTATATTATGATATTTTTCTTCATGGCGGACAAATGAAAGACGAGGAACATGCTCTATTATAAGACTAGAAGGGGAGAAGTTTCTAAATTAAATTAAATGCAATGTAGAGGTCGATAAAGAATATGAACCTCAATATAGATGAAGAAAAATATGATCTTAATAAACAGTTGCTAGTCTAGCGGTGTGTTTGCCTTTTTTATCTCTTACTCTCTAGTACTTCTTTCATGTTCAGCTGGCACTATATATAACATACCTTTACTTTGGGAATTTAAGGTCAACCTTGGGAATATAAAGGGCAAACTTGAAAAAGCATAATTTTTATTAGATTATTAGGAAATTAAATTGTGAATAAATTTATAAACGTTTACGGGCCTAAAACATTTGTATTTCGGCATATTCTTTGTTTCATGCAAGCTTTAAGAATAGATGCAAAGAAGATGTTCATTTTTTTATTTTTATATTTAGTACAGGTTGTAAAATAATCACCCTCGCCCCAAACTTCGGGAAAAAATTAAAATTACAAAAACACTAAATTTTATTAATCAATAAAATGCTCAAACTTAAAAATAAATTCCAGAACCTAGTTTTGAATTTTGTTTTTATAAATGAAAATATTTGGGGCGGTAAGTAGGTAATACCTGACACAATCATCATATTTAGATTAGGCTTTTCGCTCAGAAAACTTGGGCGTCCTCTCTCATGTACCCAAATTCTTGCGCGACGTCTTTCGAAAGCGACATTTTTTTGTCGTCGCGATGGTCCCATAATCAACTACGCGAGCCGATGGGAGTGAGGCGACTCCCGCGAGGTGCTCTGGCGGAGACACCATTCATTCTTCTCCTCGATCATAACGGGCTTGCGTCTCTCTTTTTCGGCTTACGTTTTGCTCCTGTCACAGGCACCAAAACAATATTGTACTTTAAAGCGTTTTCTGTAGCGATTTAGAAGTGCCACTGAAAAACTGCAGCTTTAAATGTTGCTTACGTAAAGCTGAACATCATTTGCAAGTTGTAGTACCGTAAATGCGAAAGTGACTTTCGAAGATTCTACCCTTCTTACAAAATTTAGAGACCCCAACTATACTCTATCTCGCTGGTTGGGCGCAGTACTCTGGAAGCTAGGGGCGAGTGAAAGAGAACATTCATTTTTGTACGAATTTTGTATGGGAGAGCAAAGCGATAGGAGGTTCTAAAAGAAGGTCCTGGTAAGAGGGAATTCCTTCTTTCATCCTTTTGCTCGGGTTGCGCACTCGCCCCTGTACCTTTAGCAACGCTGCGCCTAACTAGTGAGATGCAGTATAAACACCGTCGGAAGCTCTAAACCAGTAACTCTAACTAGTGCAAGTACCAGGAATAAGCCAGCAGAAGCAGGCTCCTGACCAAGCCCGAATAAAATGTATAATTTTGGTAATGCTTCTGTAGGGTCCAGTCTCTTTCACACAGGTTTTACTAACATGCGCTTCCTATAAGGTTTTAAAAGCACAAGACAAAGAAAGAGAGACGACAAGCGGATAAAGGCAGCTTGAGTGACGATCATTCTTTCGTTTTCCTCTCTTATAGTTTGTGAGGTTTTACACAGATGGAAGAAAACTAAATGTAAGAACAACATGAAATAATTTTTGTACCTCCTAAAACAATGTGCCTAAAAGTAGACAGAGTGAAGGATGGCGTACCAGGTAAGCGACGTGTCGAGTTAAACACTGTCGCCAGCTGCTACCGCCAGCTGCTACAGTGTGTGGAAAGTGTGGTAGAGAGCAAGTCGTTGTTTACTGGATTACTTTTTCTCTGGCGACAAGGCAAATTGTCATGGACATTACTAAATCAGACCGCCTAACGCAGCACCCCATGCGGCAAGCACCAGCAAAAATGAGCGCAAGAAGGTAGCAGGTAAGGCCCGCCATGTAACCGACGCTGCAAGCCCGGCGGCCTGGAAAACCACGTGCTGTACGGCGATGAACCATTTGTAGTCATCAGGGCCAGCCTTACACCATTAGGCGCCCCTTCCAAACTCTGACCGTGGCGCCTCCCCCCCCCCCCCCCTCCTTTTTATATGCCCCTACCTACTAGGTACGACATCACGTTGCTACTAAACATGTGAGCATTTGTCAGTCGAGAACCGCATTCAAAAACGGATGGCGATCGAGCATATAGCGCCGTGTAAAACGTAATGTTCGAGAGAAAAAAAAAGGCGGGGGGGGGGGGGGGGGGCGCCGTGACGCTTCCTTTTTTTCATGCCTTAGGGGTGGGCTACCACCCAGGTTCCCCACCCCTAAAGGCAGGCCCTGGTTGCCATCGTCTCTCCGTCCATCCACCACGACACTTTTATATGGTAGAGAGTAAATGTATGTTCATTGCGGCAGACCCTGACTGGTTGCCGTAGCCAGTAGCCGGAGCTGTTAGGTCTACCGGACTGCTGATGTCGTTTGAAAGCCTACGCTTCGAATATCTACTCTTGCGCCGCTGAGCTGGGCCACGAGTCCTTCTCCGCGGGCGTCTTTCTGAGACGTCCGCAGTAGCCTCTTCTTTTCCTTTTTAACGCCAAATGTGTTTATGCGCCCGTTTTGTACGAAAAAAAAAAAAACCCCGCCAAGCTCGATTGTTACACGTACGTTAAAGTTTTTGGAGGCATATAGACCCACACAGGTAATTGTTAAGACATGATCGCAAAAATACTGACAGAGATTGAACTTGGGACCGAGTGATTCGCAGTCAGGTACTATAGCGACTGAGCTAAGCTGTTCCGATGCATGGGGACAGTAGCCGTATAAAGACGAAAATTTGCACTCAACTGTGTTGCAAGTTAAGGAAAGCGGGACAAGTTCCTCCCGCAGAAGCCATCCACTTTTTTCACTTTAGCGGTACGAACATAAGAAAGGAGGCAAGTGGACTAGAGCTACTCACTCACCTTCTCTACGGTCTTTTGGTTTTGGCCCTCCTCCCGTAGTTGACCGCTTCATCAATGCACTGACTAACGCCCACGCCTCCCTCCAGTTTACCTCACTGATATAGAAATCCTCTGTCAACTTCCTAGATTTAAAAATAACTAGTGGCGGTCACAAGTTTCACACCTCTGTGCATTATAAACCCACTGTCAGCCATAGCTACCTTCTCTACTCCTCTAACAATCCTTGATCCCAAATCAACTCTATTCCCATCTCACAATTTCTCCGCCTCCGTAGGATTCGCAGCGACGACATCAATTTTCGTCATCAGCTGAAGACAAGGACTACCTTCTTTATTTAACGTTGTTACCCACTCGGCATTCTGCTAAATGCCAGCAGCCGCGTCTCTTACATATCGCGGCATGACGCCCTCTTTCCCGAACCAAGATCTAAACCTCCGTGCAACCCCCTCATTTTCACGTTCCATCCCTCCATACCTAGGCTCGGCGAACTAATCATGGTCGCCGATTCACACCTCCTATGCTCCAATGTTATTTCTAAAGCACCCGCGCTAACTTACCGTCGACAGCCCAACTTACGATCCCTTCTAGTACGCAGCAACCGTTCCACAAAACCTCAGACTGCTCCAGGGTACCACGCCGAGCGGCGCCCCGAAATGTCTCACGTGCAAACACACCGGCCATCCTCCCAACCTACTAATGAGAACCCTGACAATCACACCTGTAAATCTTCTAATTTGATATACATTATTTGCTGCACACTCTGTCGAACCATTGCATATATCGGCGAAACTGACCGCCGACTCCACGAACGCCTTCCGAGAACACCGCAGACTTGTCACACTAGAAAGAGCGGGTCAACTTAAACATGACCTCTCCACACACACATCTGAACACTTCTCCTCCACGAATCATTCCGAACTCAACATGCGAGTATGCGTCGTCAAATCAAACTTCCATACACCAACCTCACGCAAAAAAAAAAAAAAGTTAATCTGAAGACGGAATTTTTTTTGGTTTAAACAAGAAACGCTTTTTCAGACTATTAGACATCCCTCTTTTCCCCTGCTCCTCTCTCTCTCTCTCTCCCTTTTTTTTGTTGATAATTTGGGTGGTCACGCGGGTTGATCTAAGCTCCCCCCCCCCCCCCCGCATTCCTCCACTTTTTGTCTTCAGACCTCTTGCACCTTACTTGATGGCTTTTCCTCCTCCCTCTCTGACTCTATGACGTCACATCTGTCACGTGTTACCTTCGCCTTTTGTATAAACGTTGTATATAGATTCTGATCTGTCATCTCCCCTTTTAGTATACCTGAAGAAGACCGTTTGGTCGAAACGTCGTTCTCCTCCTTTCCTTTGGCACTTCCCTTTCCCTTCATATCCCTACTATGCTTGTGTCATCCTAGGATGGACTAAAGGCCAAAGCCACGGGCCGCCAGGTCCAATCACGTTCCACACTAAACTATGACATGCTTAGCGTTGATTAGGGGTGGACGAATAATGCTCCTAACCCAAAAGCATTGCATCATTTCAATAGCTTAGACACTGCAAGAGCATCTATGTCGTGGCTTTCTTTGCAGTGTAAAATTGTTGAGGCACTCAGTGCTATTCGATTTGAACCACTGTCCGCCAATCCCCATCAGTGATCCGAGACGCGGGCACCGATACGTGTATCGAAGCGAAATACCGCACAATTTCTAAGCGGCTCGTGATTGGATCTGGCGGTCCATAGCTTTGGCCTTTAGTCCATCTTTTTGACGAGACAAGCTATAATACGCTCTTCTATACTTGGTTTCACCTTGAGTCCAGACGCAGCCGGACGCTACGAGCTCATGGGAGCAGCCAGACAGCACCAAAAACATAATGGTGTTTGTGATGTTTCTGTGCGTGTTTTGTCATCGCTCAACCAATCATAAGGAGAAAAAGTCTAGTGACTTGCGCTTTTGACGCTGCTTGATTCATCCATCACCGTGGGCAGCGTCGGCAGCGTCTGAAACGATGTATAGTGGGAAAGGAGTGGAGGACCTCGCGGGATGAGCTTGCCACTCTTTCCTTACACCCGCAACAGAACATGGCCTGGGGATGCTCACAAAGACCCAGGAATGCAGCATGTTTTGGGCTACCGTACACATCGAGTATGTTGTTACGCTAGCCCCTACACACCAGTCCCATACTGCATGACACACTCCCAGCATTGACAACTCACTCCCTTTATGCGTGCGCTAGCTCAGGTATTCTGTGAGTTTTATCGGCAAGATCGAGCTTGTGTAACTTTTAACTGTTAGTTACATCTCTTTTATTCTTCTTTGTCGTTGTTTTTTTATCACTCACCACAGACATCGGAACAGTTTTCACCGCACCACACCCACCACGGACCCCAGCGCTTCATCAAAAGCATGGGTGTATCATATTACCGACAGCTCGATGCAAGCGCGGAAACCGATTATGTTTTTAGAGCGCAGCTCTTAGGCGCCCGTTTCCGGCTTGAGCGGCGTCGGCGTCGCCGTCGCCGTCGGCGTCAGCGTCGGCGTAACCGCGCGGTGCATTATGGGTAAATTTCCCCGTTAAATCTGGCGGTAAATTTTTCCCGCTTAAATCTAGCGGAAAATTCCGAATCTGCGGAAATTTTTCCCGCTAAATCTAGCGTAAAATTTTTCCACGCTAAATCTAGCGGAAAAATGTCCTTGTTAAATGTAGTGGAAAAATTTCCCCGCTAAGTCTAGCGGAAACATTTTCTCCGGTAAATTTAGCGGGAAAATTTCCCCGCTAAGTCTAGCGGAAAAATTTCCCTAAATGGAAGGCGAGCAGGAGAGGAGGAGGGGCATAGCCTCCTCTCCGTACCTTCTCCTCTCCTCCTCCTCAAGAGCTGCGCTCTAATTCGGCGTTACAGGGAGTTGTAAACGGCTTTCATATTTTTTTCGTATTTCTTTTCAGAAGACACTTACAAGGATCCCGTGGAACGCGAGTGCTGCTCGCGAGGCCTGAAAGCGCGACAAGTTCCTGAGGTCCTGTTCAGAACGTGTGGACGTGCTACGGGAGTACAGGGATCACGACGAGTCACTGATCACGGAAGAATGCATCGAAGCCTTTGCGACGTGCTGCGAGCGGAACGAAGGTAATCCCTCCACCTGTTCCACAATTTGTGAACGAAGCATGGCGTTCCAGATGCGCAGGTTCGCTGCACGCTTCTCATTTCGGAGTCAGACCATTAGCTATGGACTCCGTGACTGGTAGGGCGCGTTTCGAGGAATCTTGATGACTGGGCTTCTGTGTCCTGATTGAAAATTCTCATTTAGTACGAGAAAGTTCTGTGTCCAATAAACACATATGAATCATGCAAGATATATAAGAACATAAAGGAACCATATAAAACCATATGAAGAACGATATAAGATACATAAGAACATGTTCAAGCACAAGATAAGAAACATGGGGAAGTTCTTATAAGCTGCTATATATCTTATATGGTTCTTGTATGTTCTTATATATCTTGTATGATCCATGATGTGTTTATTGGACACGAAGAATTTCTCATACAAATGACTTTTTCACTAGGGGTGCTATGCGGGGACGAGAACAAGTGGAGTACGTAATCGTGAAAGCTGAAAGAAAATGATCGACAAAACAGGAAAAAAAGAAAAAAAGGAGGGTAATTAAACTTTTAAGTTCACATTACGTATACGTATAGAGCTGATAATACATTTTCCGTGTCTTAACAAGTGTCTTAGCGTCTGCCTTCTTGGCACTTTTATACTTTCAGATATGTATTGCTCCTTTTAACTTTTCGGGAGATTTTAGAAATGTGGTAGACGCTAAGAAACTAACAATGAATCTTGCGCCTAGCTCCCCCGCTGAATTCAGGGGGAAAACCGTGTCACATTAGTTTGCTGCATTTGCGTTGCAGCCAGAAAAACAAGTTCATAAACGCTTTCTTCGACAAATTATTTAAGGGATACAGTAAAAAGAGCGGATCATACTTGAATGACGAAACAGAAAATAACATGGGTGGCTGATATTTCAGCCAACATACGCCGATTCGGAAGTACTTCGTGGAATATTTTCGAAGATACGTCACGAAAAACAGCGCTCAGAGGGACATGATACAATAAAAATACACTAAAAAAGCACGCATAAAATTTTAAAAAATACAACAAAAAACAATTTGTTTATAAAAAAAATTAAAACAGAAGGTCGAGAAGAAAAATGTTTTAGAAAATAAGGAGGTGTCGTAGTTCCTTGGGTGACAAGTTCACTGATGGCGCGCTTATGCAGGAATCGCTTCTTGTTGCGATGGCGTGGGCTTCGCAGATTTCTCTAGTTCTTTTGTCGTGGAACCGCGCAAAGAATCCCTGCGCTAGAGAACAACGGGACCATCCACAGTTCCTCACATGTAAGGCTAGGTGACCTGGTGGCGAGGATTTCAGAGGAAGTTTATGCTCTCTGAGCCTGATGTTGACGCGTCATCCGGTCTTGCCCACGTAAACTTTTCCACACGAGAATGGTATGTGATACACAACTCCACAGTCAGTGTTTATGTACTTGTGGGGATGTCTAACGCTGCATTTCTCCGCTTTGTCACGCCGCGAGTTTATTTTGGTGCAGAGACTTCTTAACTTGTCTGCAGCAGATAGCACCTCCCGGACATCATACTTGGATGCGAGTCTCTTGAAGCTGTGGGAGATGCGATGCAAGTATGGCACGACTGGAGGTCGGTGTCGTTTCTCTTTACACTCTCTTGGTCAGTTAGATTTGATCATGCATTCAGCCACCATCTGATAGGACGGAAGTAGGGAAGCTAGAAATTTCGATCCGTAATTCTCCGCTGCCTAATGAAAACAGGACTTGTTTAGGGCCGCGCTGAAATAACTGGAAACAATTCCCTACCCTCATCCTATCAGATGTGACTGAATGCATGCTCAAATCTAAACCGATCAAGAGAGTGTGAGAGAAACGAGACCGCCCTGCGGTCGTCCCATACATGCATCACATCTCACACAGCTTCAGGAGAGTCGCATCCGAGCACAATGTCCGGGAGCTGCTATCTGCTCCAGACAAACTAATGAAGACTCTGCCCTAATATAAACACACAGCGCGACAAGGCAGACAAATGCAGCGTTAGACATTCCCACAAGAGTATTAACTCTGACTGTGGAGTTGTGAGATACCGTTCTCATGTTGAAAAAGTTTACATGGGCCAAACCGGACGATGCGTCAAGATCAGGCTCAGGGAGCATGAACTTCCTTTGAAATTCTCGCCGTCAGGTCAGCTAGCTTTACATGTGAGGAACTGTGGAGCACTCCGTTGTTCAATGGCGCAGGAATTCTGATGCGCTTCCACTACAAAAGAAAGAAATCTACGAAGCCCAGGCCATCGCAGAAAGACACGAATCCTGCATAAGCGCGCCATCAGTAAACTCGTCAACCAAGGAACTACGATGCTTCCTGTTTGTTTTCAATTTTTAAAAGCTTTCTGTTTAATATTTTTTATATATTTATTATTAACTTTTTTATTATCTTAGTCCTTCCAAATCCCTTCCTTTTTTTCATTTTCTATTAATCGTCTTTATAGAAATTTATGTCCGCCCTTTTCTTCCTTTATCTTTTCATTAAAACGTCAGTTCCAAGTAGGGCTTGTCCTGCCCTGTCCTCCCTCGTACTTTAGTTGTCGTTCGAGCTAATATTTTTATGACGAGGGTCGCCTGCTTACATCACCGCCGCAACGCAAGCCAAATTCGGACGCGCCGTTCTGGTGACGGACACTGGGAGCGGAAAGCGGTCGTCAGGCGAACCCTTCGCGGTTCCGACGAGGCTCGGCGCACGCTCGGGCCTGACATTATGTCAAAGCTTCACCGAGTGAAGCGACGGGCGACCGCGCGCAGCCCGGTCTGCTTGGCAGCATAGCTTGAAGCCGAAGCTAGCGTTACCGCGTTGGAAGCAGACGGCATTCGGAATATGGCGCGGCTGTAGCTGGCTTCATGCGCTGCGTTGTCGTGCGCGTCTATTGACATACGGCGGTAACCGTAGCAGAGAGCTTTGTTGTGCGGAAGGACACGGTAGTGTGGCCAGATCAGGTGCGTACTTGGGCTCTTTCACCGGCCATCTCAATTGGCAGAATGTGAGCAAAAAGCGTTCTAGGTAAGGACCTAACGCAGAGGGATGATGTTCTCCATCGCCTAATACTTTTATGAGCCATTAACAAAACATACGTTGTTTTGTTCGCCATTCGAGGGCCAGTTTTCAGCCCCTGGAACATGAAGCTGAATTATCAAGGCCATTAATTTAACGGCTTGCCTTGGTGGCCATAATGAGCACTAGTAGTTTTATTAACATCTCTTCAAATAACCTTTCCGTAATTTGGTGCCATCCAATGACTCTAAAATAGGCAGCAACATTTCGCATGCTACTAGCGGTTAACAATGTGGTATTGCATGAGTCGACGTCAATTTTTACGTCCGCGACAGACGGGAGTGTGTTTTTTGCAATTTCTTTTCCAACTCGTTTTGGTAAATGTTTTGCCGGAACCACCACTCTCTACGAAGTGCTGACCAGCATTAAATAAAACTCACCACACCAAGAAGCTTCCCCCGAATAATTAGATGCATGTTCAAAATTATTACAATTTGGGCGTCGATCGCACTGTGTTATTGTGTAAAATTTAAAGGCTCTGTTGTTTTTTAGTTTAACAAATAAAATAGCGCAAAAAAGACAAGGGCAAGAAGTATACAGGACAAGCGCTATTTTAGCGCTTGTCCTGTATACTTCTTGTCCTTGTCTTTTTGCGCTATTTTATTTGTTAAACTAAGATGAACCAACTAGCCCAACAACGTACCCTACTGTTTTTTTTTTTTTTACCTTTACAAAAAACGTTTGTGGCACTTACCCTGAGCGGCTAGCGCCTTCAACATCCTCCATCCACCAGCAGACCGCCATTAAACAGCCGCAGTACACTCAGATGACGATATTGATTCAAGTGGCCAAACAGACTTTTCGAAAAGCTCCGTTATAAAAAGAAAAGAAAAGACGCGATCACTGATTCGTGTTGACTCTGTCGCTCTGTCCCACATGGTGCTGCTTTCTCGCAGAGCTGGAGGCGAGCGCCAGATCGGGGGACAAGGACGGCGACAGTCTGGACGACGGGGAATTCGAATTCGACGGAACCGTACGCCATGATTTCAGAGAAACCTCGCTCTTTAATCAGTACACCATCGGGTAGGGAGCGGCTTTCAGTCCAAACATCGTCAGCTCAAATGGTCAAACGGAAACGCGACGAAACGCACATCTCTGAACTCGGGCATAGTTTACCGAATAACGGTTAAGAGTCGACCACGTTGGTATATACTTGTATATATCATATAAATATGTAATATATATATATATATCAGTAAATATATCGCGGCCTTTGAGACGTGCTGCGAGCAGAACGAGAGTAATCGCGCCACCTGTTCCGACTCGGGCACAATTTTGAACGACGCTTGGCGTTTCCGACGCACAGCTTCGCTCCACGCTTCTGATTTTGGAGTCAGACCATTAGCTACGGGCTCCGTGATTGGTAGGACACGTTCCGAGGAATCATTGTGACTGGCCTTCCGCATGCTTAGTGGGAACGAGAACAAGCGGAGCACTTGTTCGCTTTGTCATCTGAATGAAGAAGCAGACGCTCGAGGGAGAAGTTTACACTGAAACACCGTGGGTTCTCAGCTGTTTGTCCTCTCCTGTCCTTTCTTTTTTCGTGTTCAAGTATAAGACTAAAGTTCAAGCTAATATATTTACATATATTTTCATAGCTAGTTTACTGTCGCTTCAATACTTGCGGATTGCATAGAAATATTAACCGAAAGAGAGTGGAGGTCTTAATTTGCCACTTGGCTGGCATGTAGCCAGGGGGGGAAGGCGGAGGGGGGGGCATGGGGCTCGGCTCCCCCCCCCCCCCCCCAAATCTTCCATTTCGCTGGGGCCTCCTCTTTCCCTTCCCCCTCATACAGCATTTTGTCATGGGCGCCCCCCTCCCCCTCCCCCCGAATCAAAATCCTGGCTACGTGCCTGCCACTTAGGTGTAAAGGTTTTTATTATAAGATCACTGGACTTTCAAATCAGATTTTATCTACCTTTTTGTGCATAGAGGTTTTCAGATGTAAAAGGAAACCAATAAATCATAAATATGCTTAACCTGGACATATCACACGAAAAACTAGAAAGAATAAAAGAGACGGGGACAAGGGCGAGGTACCATGTCTTAGTGGTGTTTCTCTTGACTCCAGTCTCGAAACACTGTCTAGCGCGTGCTAGGAGCAGACACGTACAGGTTACTGAAATAGTGTAACCGAATACCGTTCCTCACTCAGAAAGTAACTAAGTGCGTTACTCGTGGCTGCGATCCTTGAGATGCTTCAGCTCGAAAGCAAGGCGTTATTTTATCCTCACTCTGTCGTCTTTATGAAGCAGTAGAGGCTTGCAATAATTGTCGTCATTCATAATTCCTCGCTTTTTAAAGAGTTCACTCAGGAATAACTATGGCTACACTGACAAACCTTGGACACTTTTAATTATGGTCTCAGAGCCTTCTCGCTATGCAAATAAAGTCTCGGGTTGAGGTCAGAACTAGGTTGGTTAGTTGTGGTGTACAGGTTTTCCTCTCTGTGTGACTAAATACCGTTACCCATTACTTCGTAGAAAAATGACAAAAATACGTTTCCTGTTCCTTCGCTAAAGAAGTAACCATGGCGTTACTTCGTCACTAAACAACGCATCTAAGTGCAAGTACCGGCGGTGCGACATTCAAGTCTGGTTTCGAGCGCGTGTCGTCGCGCAGGCCGTGACCGTTGACATTAGAAAGCTGCGCCACGATACGCGTTGTAAACGTTGTTTGCCTTTCCAGAGAAAACCGGAGAGTGGAAGTTGAGCACACGCTGCCCCACTCGATCACGACGTGGGAAGTGAACGCAGTGAGCACAGCCCCTTCGGGCGGCATCTGCGCTTCGGAGCCTCTCAAGATCGTCACCTTCAAGAGCGTCTTCGTGGAGATCAACGTGCCCTACTCGGTGCGAAAGAACGAGCAGGTCGAGATTCCCGCCACCGTTTACAACTACGGCCAGAAAGACATCAAGGTGAGGGGTTTGCCGCTTTTTTCCCCTTCCGCGTTGCACCATGGCGCTTCCCCAACGCCTGGACCCCTCGAATTCTGAAACCGAAATCGGGACCAAGCGCAACAAATTGACACTAATTCAGTTCAAGTTCTGCAATTAGCATATAAAGCTTTCAATCTCACTAGCTACCTGATTGGTGGAAAGAAGGGGCGCTGATACGCACTTGGCAGCTGGCATAAGCTGGCTTCAATTTGGTTGTTTTCGGTTTCAGCAGGCTCGTGGCTGTGTTGGTGTGTCAGGTCGTTTTCGCTTAGTTTTGTGATATAACTGTAACCCTCGTGCTACACAACCAATGATACAGTGGTAATGAGCAACCTTGAAAACTACGACGCAGTTAGAACCCTAAATTGACCCCGTTTTACAAACACCTTCATCTGATCGTGTTCGTCGTTCGGCCAGGTTCGGTGGTGAAAAGACTGAAATGATGCGGGAGGAGTATTACCGATGTTTATGGCAATACTGGACGCACTCGCTGATACTATAGTTTCCATAAAGTGAACGAATGAAGAGAGAAATCCATGGAGGCCCAATTAAACACCAGATCGACAACACGATTAACAATGTGCCGAATTAAAGGTAATAGACGAACTCGCGAGTTTAGTGCTCACTGTTCGAATTTCGATGAACAAACGTTTTGTGAAAGTTGTCGACTGAAGAGAAACCTCCCTGTAATAACGGATCGAATGCAAAGAAGGCAGCGATATTATCTCCACAAATTTCTTAAAGGGCAACTCCGCTCAATTCCAAAAATTTTAGGCTTACATGTGATTCCATTTCCCAAAGCACTACTAAACAGCCCTACGTCTTCAGATTCGCGAAATGTGGAATATTATTTCTGTAATCTTAGTTTAAACATCAGCAGATACCGAAACCGAAACTTCGGTTGCGACAGGCAACATTGATTTCGTGTCGTCAGAGTCATGGCCACGTCACGTCGAACCACGTGATCCGAAAGGTCACGTGATCCTCCATGCGACGGCGGGCGAACGTAGAGCAAAGCGCAAGTGTCGTCTGCTCCGCAATTTTCGCCAATGTAGTTTGCTACAACATCCAACGACGTCTGCACCACTGCGGCCCCAGCTTGCGCTTCGGGTTGGAATCTCGACGGAGGTGCCCGCAATTTGACGCGGGCTTATTGCCGCGAAGGCGCCGTGTAACCGAGATCTCGGTTACACGTCACAAGATCCCAGGTGGTCCAAATTAATCATCAGGCCTCCGCTTGGGCGTGCGAGATGCTCTTCGTAGGTCTGGCACATAAAGCTCCAACTTCACATTTATTTTACCGAAAATAGCTGAGTCTTCGCGCCTGGTTTCTACAGGCGCGAGACATATATGCTCGTACACTGGGAAACGCCCGGCACGTAGTGCGACCGACACGGTGGTCGTTTGACCGTGCATGTGTCTCCTGCTTTAGTAGCCTGAATTGTGTACCTTTATGAAGCTGTGCGGCAGACTACACGTTTATTGTCAATAGCAAAATAGTCAGCGAAAATAATGAATGCCGTGATAAGTATGCTCCAGTGCACATTCATTTGGTTTCACAGCGGAACTGATCTTTTCACGCACGTTTCGCTATTTAGCTGGTAACAGCAAATTAGTTAGTGTCATGAGCACAAGCAATCGGAACAGATCATTGTTCTGCGATTTGGCGACAACGGCTTCCCGGAGTTCCACCGGCACGGGATGTCCGTCCATACATTCAGAGGCGCACTGTCGTGTGGAAACTTGTGAAAGACAACTCCCGGGCTGGTCAACTGGTAGTTCGAGCAGGCAGCTACACAACATCGTGAGCCTATGGATCTTTCGTCCGGCATCGCAGCTAGGCATCGGAGATGCGGCCCGCGCCCGTACCGTAAACAAAACTGTTCTCAAACTACAACAGCGGCGGGACGAAACAGACTGCTCCCAGCCCCCAGCTCCGAGAGGCGCGCAGGGCAGCGCAAACTAGCGCATCCGGGTTACGGTGATCACGTGGACACCGTTGAGCCAACACCGGGAGGAGAAACTCATGACGTCATCGTTCAATTTCGCTCTGAGAAGCAAAAACAAACAAAACGTGAGAATGACGTAGACATGCCTCTGACGTAGTGGCTCAATGTTGGCTGCTCCAACTCCGTGGTATTGACTGCGCTGTTGATTGCGCCTCACGTCGCACGCTAGAGTTAGCAGATTTCGGCGACTTGGCTCATTTGAAAGTTTGCTGGCCAGTTTATTAAATATATAGACGGAATTAGATCGTAATATTTGACATCTGGTCTTCCTAGATGATACTGAAGAGGGCTGCATAGTTTTCTCAATATCAAAAATGAAGCGGAGTTGCCGTTTAAAGAAATTAGGTACTAAAAAATGTTTCGATGATCCATCCTAAGCCGAGTAGTAAATTTGTTCAACGATCGGCCCTGCTAAAGTGTTCATTAGCAGCATTTCACGATGTTGACCTTAGCAAACTACTTGTTATACCGACATGTCCTTACAACGTATTTAGAATATGGGGTAAGGAACGAAATCGTGCATGGAAGTCTGACGTATGTCTTCCTTATAATTGGCAAAATAAAATTAAATGGCGCGAGAGAATTGTCCTTTAGCAGCTTGGCTTGAGTCAAACGTCAGGCACAACTTCATGGATTCGCGTGGACGAGATACGCGTATCCGTACGAACAGATACGCTGTTTCCCTTTTCAGTGGCGTCGAGGATAAATTCGGCATTGACAACGCTGTTCTCGAGAAATTTCCATGCAGACGGCTTCTTTTCGGCATCACATATTGCGTGCCTCAGGCGCTTTTGTCAGGCACTCACAAGCTGTCTTTGAGTCGTCTTTCACCGGGGGAGACCTGTTCTTTGTATTTAAATGAATTAAATGAATCGAACATCTTAACAAAATTAAATGGTTGCCGGCATGGGACCGAACCCAATGTATAGTTTCTTTAAATTCATAAATAAATAAATGAAGCGAATGTTTATACCGCAAACATTATTCCCCATATAACCAAAGCTAACTGTATTTCTTTTGTTATGAAAGCAAGGCACAATGCTTTCAGAGAAACACACAGAGTGACTGTTTGCGTTCACTATATTTGCCTTGTTTTTTAAGATCATACATGCGTGATCATAAATATACCTTGTGCTTCTTTTTGTGCCCCTAGAACTTAGGCAAGTTTGCGCTGTCATAAATAATTGGCCCCTCGTTTGTCTTAGAGTAATCTACATCCTCAATGTGTGCCAGTGCTAACGCTGATTCCTTTACTCAGACGGATACGGCACGCCGATGGCGCCAATAGTCAAAACGTGGTGTAAAATCACGAGTAGAAGTTGTGCACATAATAAGGGCAAGCAGTTAGGTAGTAAAAACTAGTATCAGACGACACTCCACAAAGCAAGGGGAAAATCGCGATAAAACGCGACGAAAAGCACGATTACAACGCCTTCGTCAAGGCGCAGGGGGAAGGGAGGGGGGAAGGGAGGGGGAAGGGGCGGGGGTGGAGCGACAAGTTGAATTCACCTTATGGAGGCCGCGTCACGTGATTCCAAAATGTCAGCGCGCATGCGACGGAGGATAGAAGGTCTATAGTTCTTGTTCCCTTAAGGTGCATCGCTAGATATTCTAGAAAACACCTGGAATCTTTGAAAGTTCCGAGTGCACTGCCTAGCCGGCGCACGCCACGCAGCAATCGTAACGCGTATTGGAGAATTAGCCAGTGGCGAAGCCAAGGCTCTCAAAAGTGGCTTCGACAATGCCGCTGGGCAAGGACAATGCGCCTCGATGCTACGGGCATTCGCTCAGTGACGGGCAACCAGAGCAGGTAGCTCGCAACTTTGAAGCACGCTTGACGCAACTCGTGTCAATTTCGCAGGGTCATTGGACATCACGCACCGCCAGGCAGTCTGACAAAAATCCTTCTGTAGCGCTTATTTCTGTGAACTTATTTTTGGGGTGTTTCACGGAACTCTGGTCAAATTGCTCCTTCTGGAAGAAGGGAGCACAGCACAGAAAAAGGGTTGCCGACCTATTGTTTTCCTCCATAAGGCATATTTAACTGAATTAAAGGGTAATTCTGGTAACTTTTCTCAATATTAGGGTTACGACTCTTTTTAGTGAAGTAGGTGTCCCTGCTTTATGAGCGTTAATATTTTTTTCTCGATGCCTTGTGCAGTTTTGTGGATGTCTTATCGTAAAGTTTTGTTTCGAGGGTCTACGGCGGAAACGAAACTACCGGCTCAAGCATTATGGCGATCCATATATGACGCAATGTTTGTACTGTGGGGCCCCAAAACGTACGACTGGCCTAGTGGCAAGAACACTTCCGATCAGGGATTTAAGATGCTACTGCTATTTCACTGCTTTGCTTCGTAGATATCAAATTTCTGTAGCAAGGAATAATACAGATTCCTAAAGTTGCCGGCCGAAAAGTGAGGTTGCCACGATGAACGCAGTCTCGATTCAGGCTCAGAGCGAGCCCTCACTTATCTTCTGAGAAGAACTACAATCTCGGTGGTGTGAAATGCACGTTGCAGAGGCGTCGTGGAAGCTAATCGTAAGCTCGTGCTAGAGCAGGAGCGGAGTAAACTATGGCCTCCAGTGAATGCCACCTTGGGCACCACGACGCGTTTGAAAGGTGTCAAGAATCTTCGTGCGCGATCGCTTAGGAGCACGCACAAACTACGGCACTAAAACACAACTGGCAGAAATCGTCCGCTGAGACGGCTGAAAACGCGGCAGAAAAACACGGCGAGCAAAGTAGCGGTACGAACAAGTGACCTCCCTGCGTATGAAGATGACACGAGCGTACAATGTTGCTTGTCTACAGCCAACCCGCTGAAGGCTCACTGAGAAGTTTGTGGCAGCATTGTTAATATCGGGTTTCGAGTGGATCGTGGTTTTCTATTAGATGTAATATTTTGACAATGCTTGTATCTAGCGATCGTAAATCGCTATAAACAAGTTACGCTAATCACTTAGCAAATCACTTAATTTTAATTGTACATCGTCTCTACGATGGACTAAAGGCAAAGCTACAGACCGCAGATCCATTCACGGCCACTTAGAAATTGCGTATTGCGCTTTGATGCAGTCAGTGCTCTCGTCTCGGATCACTGATGGGATGACGGACGTGGTTCGAATCAAAATAGCACTGGTGACTCAACAATTTTACATTGCAAGGAAAGTAGCAGTGTCAAGCTATAGACATGATACAGCGTTTTTGGGTTCGAGCATTATTCGTCCACCCCTAATCAGCTGCATGAATAGTGTAGCGCGGAACGTTATTACCTCGGCCCGTGGCTTTGGCCTTTAGTCCATCGTAGGATGAGACACAGTATAGTAGTTTTAAAGGTATGATGTCAATTAGATACTTTGAGGAGTAATCAAAAACAACCAAATCAGGGCACCAAAAGTATCAGGCGTCCACAGCATTTTACGACGCTCAATAAAACAAAACAAAAATTATTTGTGCGGGTTTTAAGTTTTCGTTTCCTTTCAAAACGCATCTTCGCCAGCGGTCCTGCACACTAAAAGAAATGGGGAGGAGAAATGGAGGAAAAAGAGACGTTCCTCCCTGTCGCCAACAGAAGGGAGGAAATTGCACCCGTTCCTCCATTTCACCGCTTTAGATGGAGCGCCACCTGGTGGCGCTTGAAAAAGGAACGAAAATTCCTCTCCCATGTTCGCGGCGGCAGCGGCGGTCGAACCGCCGCTGCCGCCGCGAACATGTTCAATGGCGGTAATGGCAACTTCAGGGCGTGGTTCAGGCTGTGGTTAGAGCAATCCCACTACTGCCCATGCGCGGTGCTAGGAGAGAAAAAGCGGAGCTGCGGGGGCTAACGGAGGTACACTAGTTTACAACAAAAAACGCGAGGCGCGTAGCGCGGCGTGTGTCTCGCGAGAATCACGCCGTATGTGCCCGCTTCGAGATCGCTCTTGTTCATGGTGGATGGAACATTGCAGCTACGATAAGCGCAGGTGGCGACTTACCACTGGCATGGCAAGTACGACCACTTTCGTCGCGTTGCTTGCTACATGACAAGTAGACATAGTAACCCTGCAGCGAGGAACAAAAAAAGGACGGACAGACACGAAACTATGTCTATCTATCCTTAAAGGGGTATCCACGCGAGGGAGAAATCCCGGGGATTTCTTCCCGGCACGCGCATCCCACGACGAAAACGTCAGGCTTTGCGGTGTGCAAAAGCCTCGCGTTTTCATCTCGTGATCGCGCGCGTGCCGGGAGAAATCCTCGGGATTTCTCCCTCGTGTGAATACCCCTTAACCTGCTGGCTTGCCTATTTGCGTTTACTTTAATAACAAGTAGGGCTCACAAAAAAATAAATCGTCGTAATCTTGGTTTTTCTTTTTTTGCTTGATCACGTAGTTGCTAAGATCGCTGCTCTATTCGAGTCGAGACCGTCCCTAAGTTCCTAACCCCGTCACCTCCTCGAGAAACATATACTCTTAAAATAAAGCGAACGTACCATACAGCGAAAGGTAATTCGTGTGGCATTTATTTCAGTTCTGTGTAGAACAGAGCAGCATATCCTGTCGATAGGAACGAGCACTGCGTTGCGGTGAGCGGCTGCGTCCGACACACGTCGTAGTCCGTCAACGTCGGGACCACGACCGGCTTGCGGGAACACGCGTTTTTTTTTTCTTTAAAACCATAGCCCCTGACAAGAAATGACTCATTTCTTGTCAAATGACACTGAAATGACGATTCGGCGAAGGAACGAAGCAACGAATCTGGGAAACAAGGTCAACTATTCATTCGGGAAGAATCCACTGGGAAGAAAGGGTAGTACCAGAGCCTCCGCGACTCCAGCGACCTATAGGGGGCGCCAGCACCAAACAAACATGGCGGCTGAGTCCAGGTCGCGTCGGCTCGGCCGGGCCGCCTGAACGGGTGGCGCATTCAATTTAACAAATTTTCTTTTGTTTAATGCCAAATTTTATAGGTATTTGAACTGAGACGGTTAAGTGTAGCCGGTGCACATAAACTTGCAGAGCATACTTTTGTTTTCCCGGCGTTTTTTGTTCTTTTCATGTCGAACTTTCGTTTCGGAGATTTCGTTCAAAACCGAAACTATGGGCTCCGGAGAGACGGTAACAGACTCTAATCAGTTTTGATTGTCTAAGGAAAGCGGCGATGACTACAGAATTGTTCCACCGAGAGTAAGTGTTAGCTAACTCGCATGACTCGACCATGCCACTTATCTGTCCGCGAAATCGAGCTTTTCTGCGTATCCGCGCTTTCCAGTCGTCTGCTCGGTCAACAACACAGGCTGCAGGAAAATTACGAAAATTAAGCAAGCGTTTATTGAGCCAAGGAGCATGTTAACCCGCGGGCGCCCCACTAAGCAGCTTATACTCGTATTTCAATTCAGGTTTTAGTAGAAATCGAGAAGTCATTTGGATGAGCGGGTTATGTATTATATTACGTACCATGTCCCACAAAAGCGATATTAGTATATTCTTCGGGCTGAAATATGAGCTTAGTTGACTAGTTATTAGGTGAACTGCTGAATAAAAGTATATTTGACAGACAGAGAGCTACTACTTAAACTTAGCCAAATGGTTGTAGCCGGTAGCACGGAGACGATTGCGGACAAACTGAAGAGAGTCTTCATCGCAGATTCACGCAGAACTTCTCAGCATTCAACTTCACTTCGAGTCCTGGACGGAGAAAAGGAGTATTTTTTGTGGCCTGTCAACCTGAGCAATGTAGCGTATATTGCTGCTGGCTTCGACTGGGGTATAATATAAATATTGGAGGCGCGATAGATCATAACGCCGTGACAGCTTCTTACTCTGCAAGATGCGTCCCCCACCTTTTGGAAGCAGATAATTTCCCTCATTAATCACATGCAGCGAGCAGGTTTTCCTGAATCAAGTAATGGCAAAATCAGCCCAACTCCTTCAGTGTGGTCTAGAGGATTTTTCGGCGAAAATCAGCCAAGATGAATAGGCGACGCACCGACTGGCGTGGGTGGCTCAAACTTGAAGCTAATCGAACACAACCAAACTCAAGAAAAGCAGCTATCGAACCTCCCCATTCACTTGACTGCAACATTATTGTTCCCTCCAGTGAAACACATCGTTTGTCGTCCTTGGTCCACTGTTCTACATCTTTATAAAGAAATCACTTATTAGTTACCAAGTAGTCGTCACTTTGAATGTGATTCGAGGCAGACAAAAAATCATAACGTTTTTCCGCGATTCCTCCCCATCCAAGAAATCGAAAGCACGCGACCATGTGTTGTGCAGTAAACGGGCTTTCAAACACGTGATGCAAGGAAACAATCTACTGAGGCTTCACCACACCATTGAGCACTCAGGCAAACTTAAGAAATTTTCGGACCTTCGTCAAATTACATTGTTCGCCACCACTCCGACACGTGTCCGTGAAAGCCACAGACGCGGAGGGGCGCGGAGCGACCTGGTCCGGCTGGTTCCCGGTTTTCCCGCTTGGTGGCGTCCGTTTTGATGGAGTCGCGATATTGCCTGCGACGTCGCGAGAACAGACGGCCGCGGAAAATGGAAAAGGAGGGGCGGGGAAACGGGTGTATGTGTGTAAGCGTTTTGAATAAGATAGGGGGGGAAGAGAGGGCCAATAGTGGATGCGCACCTGGCGCGTTTGTCACTGGCTCTCGGGGGTTGGGGTTTGGTGGAGAAAAGTTGGGGGTGAAAAGGGGGGGGGGTAGGAGTAGAGTTGAAAGGGAGTAGGTGGGTCAGGTCGGCTGAGGTGCGTTAGAATTAAATAATTTAGGTGGTCTAATGATGGGTAGCCGGGAAATGGGAGGGGTGGGGGATTGGGGGGGGGGGGGGTCCAGCGCTGGTGGCTGGCACGGCGCGGTGTCCGGCAACTAAGGCAGCCGCCGGGGGCGATCACGTCGTGTAGTAGGGGTCCCACTCGAGTGTTTCCGCACCGGAGCACGGCACGATCACCGAGCGTGCGGAGGAGGATCTCCGGTGCGAGGGGCGAGGGCCTGACGGAGGGAGTCCGCCGGGGTCCGGCGCCGGTCAACGAGCGTCAGGGAGATGCTCTCCAACCCGAAATACACAGGAGTGGTGACCCGTACGGAAATCTTATATCTGGGCCATATCTGGTCATATCAAACATTATATGATTATATACGGCCTATATACAGACTTATCTGGCGTGTATACAGACTGATATGGCGTATATAAGACTTATCTGGTTTATATACAGACTTATCTGGCGTATATACACACTTATCTGGCTTATATACAGACTTATCTGGCGCATACACAGCCTTATCTGGCGTATATACAGCTTTATCTGGCGGCCGGTTTTCAATATATTAAAGAGTTAAAAAAGTTAAAAATTTACTTTGTTAGCAAAATGTGAATGACTCATTGTTCGCAAGCTAAATATTAGCACAAATAACCCCAAACTTCAGCTTTGGGAAGCTTAAGTTTGAGATTATTTGTGCTAATTTTCACGAGGATTTCAATGTAGAATTAATTATTTTGAAGTGTTAAAATTACGCCGGAATAGACAATTTGCTAAATCCCCCAAACACCTCGGCCCGTACTCGAGGAATCACGGGGACGGTGTTTCTTCAGCTGCCTAGTGATCGGAAATTTCGACCAATTCTTTGGTTACACAGTTTTGAGTGTAATTCGGAGTCACCCTGAACAAGTGTCGTATTGAACCCGAGTACCTGACATATCACTTTTAACATTTTTCGCCAATGTCAGTACTGTGCATTCTGTTCATCCTTCAACCTGGATGAGCTGCAGACATATCTCTTACATTATTATTATTCTCGTACAGCTTCAAAGACGCTGATATTAAGTTAGAAACGCTAAAAATACTAGAAACAGCTCCGCGGAATCCGAGCTAAATCCTGGTTTTGGTTGTTGTGATTTATCGGCTTTTAAGTAATTCCTGCTAAAACAACAATCACGAGAATGATAATATTGTAAGAGATTTCGGCGCCTCAGCCTGGTTGAAGGTTGGACAGAATGCACAGTATCATAAACACTGCCATTGACGAGAAAGTTTAAAAGTGATATGACAGGTCCTTGAGCCCTTTGGGACGCTTGTTCAGGGTGACTACGAATTACACTCCAAATTGTGTAACCATGGAATTGGTCAAAACTAGCGATCACTATGGAGCTGAAGGATCACCGTTCCTATAATTCCTCGAGTGCGGGCCGGGGCACTTGGGAGAATCGTAGACAATAAAAAGATACAAAGTGCTGATTTCAGGCTTGTGTCCTTGTGATATGCCTGGCCAGATCTGGAATTTACTTACTTAGCCAGATCTGGGATTTCCATACCTGGCCAGGGATATCAGGCTATATCTGGCGTTATGAGGCTATATGTGGCAGGTATACCATATCAGGTTATATGTGGCCAATTTTTGATATGGCCATATCTGAAATCTTCGGATCTGGCCAAATATAAATTTTTTGTAAGGGGGGGTGGTGCACCGATGCTCCGAGACCTTGGTGTCCGAGACCCCGACGGGCGTCCACTCCTCTCAAATGCATTCCACTCCTCTCAAATACAATGGCCTCGGCGCGGACAGGTTCTCTGGGCTTGGCGAGAGCCATCTATCGTCGTGGAGGTCTCGGCGGTAAATGATAATGATGACGATGGTTGCTCTACATACCAAATTTATTGTTGTGGAAATGCTCGAGACACGTGCCGCGCGCCACTTCTATACTCCGTTTCACCTGATGTTGTACCGCATGAGAAGGCTAAAAGCGCGAGCTCCTAGCGTTGGGAGCTGCTCTTAACGCACGAGAGCTTGTGCCGCCGAGATGTGCCCTAGAGCAAGGAGCTCGCGCTTGTAGCCATTCCTGCGGTACATCATAAGGTGAAAAGAATATAGTGGTCGCGGCTCGTGCATCGACGCTGTGCCGCCATGATCTTCCCAAGGGTTGCACGTTGCGCGTGCCTCGTGCATCGACGCACCTTGCGCTACTTTTGAAACATGAAGGGGCTTTAGGTGGAATCGGAGACGACACCGCCGCGGCCGCTGCGAACATCCACGTGCACATGCGCGTGGGCTGGCGCGGACCTCCACTCCGTCAGGGGCGCTGTAGGCGTTCTGTCTAATGCAAATGAGCGGAGTGGAATGTATTCCTCCTAGTAAAGTATTTGACTTTATCGAGGATAACCCCCTTTCTCCGCAAAGTAATCGCTGCTCACGAGTTGGCGTGCATAGTGTAACAAATTAAACGTGTTAGCATAAATATATACCAACACTTGTTCGCAAAACATTTTTTTACTCACCATAAAAGCACTTGCAAGGCTTATGTACCGTCATATGTCTTGGATCCCGGACTGCTGAAGAGTGATGCGTTCGCGGAATGCTGCCGTCGGTTAGTTTAGTAGTTCCTCTGAACTACCGCTTCGCTTGACGTGCTAATAGGTTGATGGTGCGTCATTAATATAACAGCCGGATCGAAATGAATGTTCAGCAGAACCAAGCAGAACTATTAGCCCTCATTAAGCGACGTCGCGGCCATTTTGCTTGTAGGTACTGCTCCTCCCTCCGCGCCCTTCTCTCCCAGTCACGTGACCTAGAATTCCCCCTTCTAGGGACAATAGTTCACTTTAAACCACGGGTCGCGTTCGAGAAAACGGGCCCAGGAAGTGTTTCGTCCCGAAGCCTTTGAATCCGCACATCAGGGTGCAATTCCCTCCACGCGTGCTCTGCCGCAACGCAGACTTGACGGGGACCGGGTGTCTGCCACGCGCAGGCCAAGGTGGCGCTCCTGGGCACCCAGGACATCTGCTCCGGCACCAGGGAGGGCGAGAGGTCGGCCATCCAGAGGATCGACGTTCCGAGCGGCCACGGCAGGACCATCATCTTCCCGGTGATTCCGCTCGCCACTGGGGAGCGCTACATCCAAGTGACCGTTGTGAGCAGCGCGGGCAGTGACTCGGCCAGGGTCAAGCTGAGGATCGAGGTGAGGGTCACCGGTGGCCGAGGCCGTTCGCGCTCCGCTTCTTGGCCCACGCAGAGCGATAGCCCGTGCTGCAAGACCCGGAGATACGACGCTCAGTCTCCTCCCCTGCCCATCTCGATGGAGTCAGTGTTGTATCGGCGTGGGGTCCTGCGTCAACTGCCGCGACGCACGTTTAAAACCGCAGTGTAACAGTCGTACTATACTGGCAAATTATTTTACTATCTGCATCATGTAACAGTGTCGTCAAACCCTGGCAGATGAACCTCACGCTTCTAGACATGTATTGTGTAATTCGTCATTGCCTTCATTGATGTGAACCGTCACTTAGTACCTTGGTAATACGTGTTATCGGCGTTAATTGCATTTCAAATGAGGCGAAAATAGTGGGCAAAGTCAGACTGGGAGTTTGTCGCCGCCACGAACAGTTGCTTAATTTGGGTGTCCGGGTGATGCGATACGAAGAACAAAAATGCAAACGCAATTAAGTTGAATATTTAAAAAAATATCTAAGGAATGTAATGAATAACATAAGGATTTACTGCGTCGCAACTTTCTCCGAGGAACTAAAAGAACGAAAAGCAAACCGACGGATACGTGACTGAGAAGAAACAGGTGTTTAAATATACAAATTAACGACATTAAAAAGAGCGATAAACAATAACTACCCAAAGATGCTGGGAAGAATGTGCATTGAGCAATAAAGAAAACATAACTAAATCAAGTTCTTGTTTTAAAATAAAATTTAAACTTCCTATGAGCAGACACACTACCAGGGAAGGCGACAGGCTGCTTTAGTTTTCTGGCTCCCATCTAATTTGACGCAGAAAGTTTCATCTCAGTTTTAACGCAGATTAGTTCACAAACTATACTGACTGATCAAAGTGCCTTATTGGCTAAAAGCGGGGACACGTGTCGCAGCACAGGCAACATGCATTCTTCTATTGCACATAAAACATGCGTAGCGAAATGCGTACAGTTCAGCAATAAAAGCAAGCCGTGCTAAAGAACCCGCTCCTCCTATTCACCGTGCCTGATTTATTAGCACAGCCGTCGCCCCTTTTCTCTCATAATGCTGAGTTTAGGAGCGAATGCAAATATATAAGTCGCTCTACAGGGAATGAACTCCAGATTCGCCTAATAGATATGCCCTCTTTATAAGGCAGGGGTACCGTTATGTTGACCGTGGGCTACACGATACCACAGGGAAAACATGTCTCGGGCCTTTCTTCATGACCATGTTGAATTATCCTGACACTGGGGAAGAAGAGAAATTCCAAAACGTAGAAAGAACAGATAACAGAGAGGACAACGTTTCAAACTCAGCTAACTCATGTTTCCAAACAAACCGGAGCGCCCCTAGCGGACGCCACCGGCGCCGTGCATGCGCGATGGAGTGTGGGCAAGAAGCTCGCCGTCACCTATAAACAAACCACAGGAAGGCGATGTTCTCGGCGTCGGTGTGAGTCCCCCTGCCCTTTTTCACGTTGGAATTTTTGATTCCACGTCTTTCTGGCAATGTTTGACTACTTGAGCGGCCTCAGCGAAATTAACGAGGCTAGCTACACCGCAAAAACGTCGCGTGAATAGCGTGACATGCAGCGATTCATTCCGTGTGGACGCCGCAGAATGGGCGCTAAAGCCTGATTCCCATGATGAGATTCTGCTCGCTATTTTCAGTCGCGACATCGCTCCGGCTGCAAAAGCGTGGACCGTTGCTGAGATGGTCGACGTCGATACTAAAAATCGCAACCAAAATCGGTCCAAGTGAATCAGGCAAAACAAGTTGGTGATGGCCACTGGTAAAGATGATCAGCATCTCCTAGTATCTACTGTTTACACCGATCCTACCTACCCCAGCCCACCTTCAATCTTAAAAAGTCTTTTGAGGCCTGCAATTACTTCTTATTGCAATTACCGGGTCAACGTTTGGTCTTCTGGCAGCTGTGGTTTGAAAGAGTAGACGACAACAAGCAGACACGTTTAAAACAGCAGACGACAATTCGAACGATCAGGCAGCCGTTTGAGCTTGAAGACGCACTGAACGTAGTCCGCGGGTGGTCCGTACAACTTGGCGGTTTTCCCGCGTTTATGTTGGAACAAGACAAATAAATCTGAGGACCACAAGTATCCGTGAATTCCACCCAATGTGCTTTCCTCTCAAGCAGTCGTGGTCCGAGGGCGTCTGGTTTTTATTTTTCGCGGCACCTATCGACGTTCTCGTAGGAGCCGAGTAGGCAGAAAATACGTGAAGACTGACCTTCAAACATTTTCCGACTCTTTAGATACAGCCCCAGTCACGGCGTTTTGACAAGAACGCAGGTTTGTGTCCAGTTTCTTCCGAAATAGCACAGGAATGCACGTCCCGCATGGTGACTTCCGCCTACAGCCCAGACCGGAAGTGCGCCCGACGCGGCACCACCGCGCCGTGACGTAACAGAGCTGAGGTCATGTAATAAGTGTTTTAAGTCTCAAGTTCAATGTCGCCACCACCAACACAAAATGGCAGCGCCTATAGACCAGTGTCCGGTCTGTTCCACGGGCGCCGCCATGCTTCTTTATGCTGACCCCATGACAGAGAAGGGGGCTGAGCCTCTTGCCAGACTCTTTTTTTAAACCTTCGCACTATCGTAGTGCTAGAACGTCAGAATTGCATTGTCACGAAGCTAGAACAACACTGATGCCAAAAGTGTGGCAAAAAGTGAAAACATTGTTTTATGCCCAGCCCCTCTCTTCACAAGAGCTTGTGTTTGAGATTATTATTTCCTTTTATTTTGTCGCTAATGACTAGGATTTCGGACACTAGTCTATACAGTTCAAGCGCCACAACCACAATCACACAATAAAAGGATGGCGTGTGGACTTTACAGGTCGACACGCTAAGGTAGAACCCTTCTCCTTCAAACTTGAACAAAAGGAAAATTCTCACCTTCTATTCTTCTATTTTTCGTGGTGCATAACTTTCCTTTTTTTGGTTCCAGCATAATGGTGCCCCCAAAAACGAATCGTTCAACGTACCCCTGAATCCTACGGACGTTAAGAAGCGACAACAGCGCAGCATCTCCCACGAACACTACACGGGTGAGTTTGAATAGTACACTGCAATTTACTTAAATGTGACTATTGTGATTTAATTCTTGCCGAAAAAGTAGCTGTGTACGTTACTATTTACCGAGCTTCTGAATTTGAACACGCGCCCTTATCTTCAGAATAGCGCGGTAATTGTCTTGTGCCTATGACAACCGTTCTATGTAATATTGTTCTCTCTTCGGGGTTAAGTACACAAAATCAGTAAAAGTTAATAGTTCGCCATTTTCTGTAGCATATCTGTAATCTGCGGTTCCAAACATTTCTTTTGGTGGAAGCGGAATCTGGACGAAATTGTTTGGAATAAAATACTCTGTCAAAATAATCCCGTTTAAAATTACCTAGGACACAGCGATTTCAGGTGACAAGTGAACGTTTAGGCAATTAGAATGTTCAGAATTAATATTAATGTGCTGCTAAATTCATGCATTTTCGTTAGGAATTTTTATAATGACTTGCTTGGCTTGGCTTCTCGTCCTGTATTGGTACATATTCTGTTTTTATGTTTCCGTTATGTTAAGTTCTTGGTGAGATCGCCCAAGATGTGAATAGTTGATCTGAATAGGCTAACTTTGTTGATCCGAATCGCCGAAAAAGCCACTTTTTGGAAAGATTTTTATTAGCCTGTGGTTCGAAAGCCTAAATTCGGGTGTACTAGTCGAAGAAAACAAGTTCCGTTTGAAAAAAAAAGTCTGGAAAATGTTTCAGCGCTCTGTGCCATTGCTTGACGGACAAACCTCAAGGGGTTGTTTCGTTTAATTTTGACCGCATTGCAGCGGTATTTCTGGATAAGCTTTGTCAACCCATGGCTCATAGCACACTGAGATTGGGGAGCCACGAAAATCCCAATAGACGTTTTAAGCCTGGATGAGGATACAGAGGGACAAACACATGCACGAAGCCTCGTGTTTGTTCTCTTTATTTGTATCCTTAAAATGTATCTTACATTTGTTTGCCTGCATCTTGAATTTTGCCAAAACGTGGCAGCCGCTTTTTCTATGAATTGGAAAATGCTTTCGCTGTAGTTGAGTGAATCTACACTGACGTATGTACACTGCGTGGCACTGCTAGCGCGACCAAGCCATCTTTAGAATTTGTTGCCTTTAGCATCTAAGGGTTGTCATCAAAACTACTAGAGTGGTGAAGGTGCCAACTCAGGACACCAGCATCAGCGGCTAAAATTTAGTGCGTGACATACTTACATACACACCTTATCGCATAATAAACGAGTACATAAATTTCACAGGCCCACAAAAGCACGTGTGTGTTTGTAGGCGGGACACTGTTGCAATGGATAAGATGTTATTACTCGTACACAACAAAACAACGTACCGTCATGCTTCCGGCCTAAAGAAGAAAAAGGAAAAACAAAACTCCAAGTTACGTCTTACAAAACCCAATAAGTTACAAACTCGGTAAATTTAAAACTGAAAATAGCAACATGCTTACACGGAACGACGCACCAACTTACATCCAACATTAAAAACAAAGAACGACTAGAGGTTAGAAGTTTGGTTATGCATCAACGCATTGGTCTGAAAACGAAGGCTGTATATATAAGCAGACACCGTTCATGGCGTTTCGCAAGGTAGTCGAAATGCGCTCTTTATGACAGATATTCATCAAAAATCACGTTTAGATACCTTGTGGATGACACGTATTCTAGTGGTGCGCACCTGCAGTTTTTACAAGTAGATAAGTGAAGGACTAAGGGGGGCGAAACTTTTATAATTTTGTGTGGTCATGAAAGCACATTAGTTTTGTTTCATGGATGTTTACAAAAAATTTGGTTGCGAGTGAACCACGCCATTAGGTGAAATATTGTCAGGAATGACAAGGTTAAAGAAAGAATAACTGGGGTAACTGAAACGTTTATTGGGGCGAACCTGTGCCCAAAAATAAAAAGGGAACAGAAGAAAGCAGAGCGTCGCGGATGTCGAAGTCGGCGTGACAGCAGAGTCGAACGCTGGGGCGAAAAGTGACTCTGGCTCGCAACGCGAAGCCCCTTATGTACACGCGTGGGCTTCTGGAATATTCGGCGCAGAAAGTTCGACGCGTAGAGCATTCGGACCTCGAACAAGCAGCAGCATTCTCGAACTTACCAGAACAATAATTTGCAGGGATAAACAAAAGACACGTCGCTCCCAGGAATCGAACCCTGGCCTTTTCGCGTGGAAGGCAGGCACGATAACCGTTAGGCCACGCGCGCGCTGCCTCCTTGGCCTGTTGCGCGCGCGGCAATATGTCATCATGAAAAGATGATGTAGCTTCGACTTCGTCATTTTCAGATAAAACCAAAGCGGTATCGTTGGTGTATTGACATACCTGCGGCGAAAGTGAAGCTTCCCAACTACATTAACGTAAATGTTTAAAAGGAGATATCCTAAAATGAAACCCCGGGGAACACCGTACCTAGGTGTCACTAACTTAGTTTTAGCATCACCAATATTTACTAGCTGTTGACGCCTTTAAAGGAACACTGACAGGGTACTTATTCTCGCCAAGATTTTTATTTGTACATAACATATGAGAGCCCAATTACCCGGAAACCAATTTGCGGCTCGAAATTCGCTTTCTTTCCGCCCGAAAACCGCCGATTAAGAACCAGGCCGTTTGAGTCGCGATCGCTCTCTTCTTTGTGGTCACGTGCCGTTTTCTATGGTTTAGACACAACCACAAAAGATAATCAAAGTCCTGGGTCATCGAAGGCAAACACTTAATACTAAAATTAGACAGAAAATATTATACACATTTTTTGTGGCTTTTAAAATGCTGCAAATACGTTGATTGAAAAAAAAAAAGTTGCACAGCCACGTGACTTCCGGTAACATACTCCTCCTCTGTGTTTCCTCTTCCTCGCCAGTCCAGTTTCGGTGGTGGTTTCGAGGAGTTGCGTTTATTTTATTTTATTAAAAATATATGTGACCCTGGAGTAATATATTGATTGCGTAGTTTTCCGGCACCATAATGAATCGCCCGGCAAGAAAATAAAACGAAATGGTGGGGGGCTGTCAGTGTCCATTTAAAGATAGTCAGCCACAAAGTCATTGAATGAAACTCTGAAACCCAAGTGTTTTAATTTATGCACAGGCAACCCGGGGTCAGTTGTGTCAAATGACGTTTTGAGGTCGAGAATAAGGGTTAGCACAAAATTGTTACGATCAATATTTTCGTGAATGTGATCGAAGAGGTCTTCAAGTAATGGTTGTGTGACTGTGTTTTGGTAAAAGCCGTACTGGGAACTAGACAGTGAATAATACTTCTGACTGAAGACGTCGTCGTTCAGACGCCACACTTTTCTATGTTTATGGATACCATGGATAAAACAGAAATGGGCTGTGGACTTTTGTGTTTGTGGGGAGTGTCGCCCCGTGTACAAACAACTAAGTGGAAAACAATACCTCAATAGAACATAATTGTGTTTATATTTTGAAGGCTAATCGCAAGAACACTATTACAGTGGAGAGTTTGATCAACGTATACACTGATAGCCCTGACCGTACTCTCACGTTGCCGCGTGCGTGACGGAGCTGGCAGTAAAGCCCCTCAATCCTCGGAAAAGTGTCGCCATTCATTGTTGTGGAAATTCTCGAGACACGTGCCGCGCGCCACTTCTCGGAAGAACATGGCGTCTCATATCTAGCTCAGTGCTGCGCTGTGCCGCCATGATCTTCCCAAGGGCTGCACGTTGCACGTGCCTCGTGCATCGGCGCACGTTGCGCTACTTTTAGCTGGCAACGCACGCGGCTGCCGTGAGGCGGAACGGGTATCAAACACCGCTTGACCGGGCTATTCCTTTTATTAATTTGTACACTTCTGGAACGTTCTGACCAATTCTAGGCTGTCGTCATGTGTTCTGATTTGGGAAACATGGCGAAGCTCAACAAGAGTTGGAAAGTGCACCACTTCAAGCTCTTTGTAAGACACGTAAATAAATGAAGAAATAAAAGGAACATTCCTGAAGGTACCACGTTTATAAAAGGAGAGTCGCTTTTGTGTCGCAGAATGTACGGTTTCCCTTTTGTTTGGTTGCGTACACAGATTCGCATTTTTAAATAATTTTTAAGTTCTGCATTCGTCAGCTATTTTCCATGTGTGACAATATCTTGTACGAGTGTTTTTGTGTTGCCCATGTGGCACGTCTGAGTTGTGAGAGCTGCAAGCTCAAGAGGAGGTGAAACCATGGTTGTGCAACGTGTGGTGTACACATTTCCCCTAAAAGCAACTAAATACTCGATACTCGTTACTCGGTCAAAAATTCACGGAAATACAGCATTCGTTCATTCCATGGAAAGTAGCCCAATCGTCACATTGTTACCGAATAAAGCAACTAGATACAAGCAACGCGTCACGTACGATTCTGGTATAACTCCTTTACTGGCGAACGAATAATCCTTCACGGCGCTGTTGTTCGCAGAGAGCTATGTCACCAACGGCCGGCAGCTTGTTCAGATCCAGCGGCCCAGTCCGGACAACGCCATTCCCGGTTCCGAGCACTGCGAGATCGGCATTACCGGTATGGAACGATTATTAGCCCGGGCCAGCCAACCCTAGAGGTGTGGCAGTATTGCTCGTTCTTTTTCTTTCAAAGTTGGTTTATAGACGACTTAGACAAAGAAGAGCAAGCTTATCAGAATGTGATAACAAAAAGGTCGCATGAACGTGGAATCACAAATCACGTCTTCACAAAAGATAAAGCGCATATACGAGTGTCGTAAAGATGGTTTCATGTTTTATGCTTAGACCACGAAAACAAAAACAAATTTCTAGTTTTGTTTTATTAAATGGTTCTTTTTTTATTATTGCGCAATTTGTTTAGTTTTAGCTGCAGGAATATTGTTATCGTAGGTTAGGTTCAAGCTTCTGGTAGTTAGCCGTCGTACAATAAAGTTAACGACACCTGGGCAGAAAGAAAACCAGAATCCCCGTGCCGCCCATGCATTTTCATCTCTCGACTTATTTATTTCAAGAACTGTTCTAATGTATACTTCCCTGCAAAGCACGTGAGCACAAATGTTCAAAAATATTAGAAACATCTTTGCCTCGGTTAGATGTATTGAAACACTGTGGCAATGTTCCACTAATGTCCATGTAAAAGGCCTAGGTTTGCAAATCAACGTTCTAACTATTCAGGCACTCAAAACATTGATACGAGATTGTGCTTTAGGAATGAAAACGCAAAATCGGCCCTAGTTGGTAAAACTAAAAGTATCCATAGAATCCATAGAAAAGCATCCATAGAATTGTACATTCTTGATCTGCCTTCATGAGGCATGCGAATCCTGACAAATCCGCTTGAATCAAAATAAACACCGTAGTTCTGTTTAATGTTCGTGCGTTCCCCAGGGGACAAACTGGGTCCGGCGCTAGAGACAATGGTCAAAAATCCCGGAAGCATCATGAGTATGCCAACCGGATGCGGAGAGCAAACCATGATCAAGCTGGCCCCAACCCTGTACGCTTACCAGTACCTAAGAGCCGTGGGAAGAATCAGCGGTCCGGACGAAGACAAAGCTCTCGGCTTTATTCGTGAAGGTGAGGATGATATTTTACACCCAAGGAAGAGTCTATTTCAAAGGGAGAGCTCCGAGGATTTCGTTCGCTTCTAATGAAGAAAGGCACTTGACGTCAGTTCGGCAATGATATTTATTCTATGCCTGATATATTAAAAATATGTTGTTGGTGTTTGATTATCACCGGGTTGTGTGTTATGGTTATTCAGATGTGAAGACCTTTAGTGACTATTCACCTCACACTCCTCTGGGCTGAGCTTTGGCCAGTCACCACTTACTTTGCTATATATAAACGTTTGGATTAGTGTATCTGCTATACAACGCTTAGTTAGAAAGCACATCACAAACAGAGCGTCCACTGCACTATTTAACAACTAATTGTTGCACTGGCATTGAGGTCATTTATCACATATTGTTTAATAAACTGACCGAAGTGCAGAAATGACGATATCTAAAAAGTACTACACACTTTCTGGGAAGACGTGGTGAATAAAAATATTTACATCACCTTATATTTCAGAATGAACGTTTTTCATTCCAGAAATTTTCAAACTACTTTTTTAATATTAATAGTGTAATTACACATGCTCACATGCTCAGTGACACTAGCTAAGCTCCTCATAAAATGTGCGACACGCCCGTCTTGAATAAGATTATTTTAGAAACATTCACAGAGATGAAAATTTGAGCAAGTTCGTCCATACACCACATGCAACTGGCCGATTAAAGCGCCTTTTAGGGGCGAAGCTCCTTAGGGTCTAGCCTTGTCTCGTCCGTCCGTCCGTCCGGCGTCCGTGCTCACATAAAAAAAAAATGTTTGCGCAGTCGACAGGATTCGAACCTGTATGGAGAGACCCCAATGGATTTCTAGTCCATCGCCTTAACCACTCGGCCACGACTGCGGGACGAGTAGGGGCTCTGAGATGTGGTAATAACTCAAGAGCTAGGGTTTCTGTCATGGATGAAACGTTTTTTTTATTTTTATTTTCCAATCAAGTCATACAAAATAAAGAGCTGGCCCACAAAAGCAGCATTCTGCTTGTATGTGGGGCCAGGCGACCAGATAGAATACATGTTGTTACAAAACAAAACAAAAACACTCCGCAGCACAAAAAAAAATGAAAGGAACACAAAATTAGCAACACAAATAAATACAAAAGGAACACCTTAGAGCATGAAATATAGGTGCTTATAGCTAAGTCTACTCACGCAACCATGAAATAAAAGTACGAAATATCTCCAACGGTCAGGCTGCGATATCTACAGCTCAAATGCTTGACACCAATTCCTTAGTTTCCTTTTTAGTACCCTAGTGGATTCTATATTCATAAGGGACTCTGGGAGTTCGTTAAATAAGGAAGGAATGTAATGATTTCTATTTTTCTTTCCATACAGTGTGTATATTTTCGGAATGACGTATCTTTCAATACGTCTCAAATCTCTATTTTTATTTACGGCAGTTTGGCATGTAGCCACTCCACGTCTATACAGGAGAGGGCAATGCGGTCAAATGCGCATATAATCGCGTTAAACTTTGCATGCATTGGCTCAACGTTTATAGACGAGAGGGCGCTGCGGTCAAATGCTCAAATGCGTATATAACCACGTTTCATACCACATATTCTCTTTCTGACATGGATCGTTGACTTAAGCGGTGGAGATGCGTTCCCATGGCTTCTAGCGGATCCAAGCTGATCCGCTAGAAGAACCACTGGCTCTGCATTTCACCGACCATGAAGCAGTAATAAGGAAGTCGAAACGCAACCCGGAACTCAGCACTACCTATGAGCAATAAAAAAAATCAGCACCATCAGCACTACCTATGAACAATAAAGTCAGTATCATCAGCACCACCAGAGCTTCGCCCCAATCAACAGCATTCACCACGTGGAGATGCGGTCATTTTTTTTTGTAGTCGCAATACAAATGTCCTTTTCGTTTTTTTCGTTCTCGCTGTACAGGCTACAAGAAGATTCTGACTTATAGGAAGACTGACGGGTCCTTCTCCGTTTGGACCAATTATCCTTCCAGTCTCTGGTATGCAACTCTATCGCTCCTCTCCTTTTCTTCTTTACGCGATAGCGTTAAGGAGCTCGTGTCTCAGAAAAGCCGGCGTCGGTGGCGTCGCGACAAGAACATCCTGATTGGTCGATAGGGTCATGACGTCACAGCCACATGAACTCGCGCGGGAATTTCAAACAACCCACAACGCTCAGGTCAAACGTGACGTCACGCGTGGAATGAAAGTGATTACAGAACATGACATGTAATGCGAATTAAAGGTCGCCGCATGTCTCGATGTGATTTCATTTTATAAAGTAATTCATTTGCCTTAAAGAAAAATTTGAGGAATTTTAGGCGGGATTTGAACCCACGACCCTTCGGTTGCGAACCAGACAAGTCCGCCGCACTTCTTCTTGTGACTGCCAGGAATAGCATGAAAAGCGAATGAGAAGGCCATGTGAACCGAGCTCGATAGCGCTATCACGTTACCGTACTTAGAGACGACGCTAAAGCGTCCTCCAAGTTTTTCTTCTCTGCGTGCGTGTGTGGGTGCGTGCGACATAATTGATAACCGGAGGTTTCACAACGGAATAAATAACCAAGATCTTGTACGTGATTCATTAATTGAAAGTAAAGTAATTGTGTTGCGCATATTTTAGACAGCCTTCAGTTAGTCAGGCCCAGTCGGCGTCTGGTATCTCAGCTGCAGATGAGAATGATTGATTGATTGAGAACATGTATTTTGCAAGAAAAGGAAAATTATCGTCTGTGAGTGCTGTGCCCTGAGATGAGGGAATGAGTTTGTGTAGTTGTAATATGGGGCGCTCTGCACGGGCCCCCGAGGCGTGCTTTATTTCCCACTGTCAAGGCCCCTCCAGCCGGGCCGGGCCGGGCCGAAACACGTAGGCACCCTATCAGGCCGGGCCCGGCTAAAGTAAGACTTAGAGCCAACGGGCCCTGGCCGGGTCAGGCCTTAAAAGTTGGGCACGTGCGGTGCTCTTGGATGGGTGACAATGGCGCTAATATATGAATAAATGAATCCCGGACTTCCTGTTGAATTCCAACAGGGAGATCGCCCATAGTTGTTATTCTTCGCCTCTCGGGAGAGCCCAGGCTTCTAGTGTCGTCGGTTTTTCTTGGGCGGGTAGTTCCTCCCACGGCGTTTTCCGGTGTTCTTCGAGGTCCCTGCACGCCCATAGCACGTTTCTGAGGGTTGCGCTTTATCTTTTGTGCACGCCAGGCAGATTGATTCTTCATGTTTTAGTATATCATAGGCTGTTGGTTTGGCCGGCGTCAGTGCCGTGCCAGTCGTAATGCTCACGAGTCGGGTGCTTTCCCATCTTCCGTATCTCCTTGGTAAAGGGTATTCCTCGGCCAGTACAAACTCCCTGGGGTAGTCTTTTCTAGCTTGTCTGGCTAGTTCGGCCTTTTCCATGGGATCTGTAGCTTCTCCTTTGTCATCAAGCGTGGTGACATGTGCCGGCTCCTAGTGTGATTAAGGAGCGACCAAACAATAAAGGAACGGAGTAAAACGCTATTACTTCTCTTAGTGGACTTCTCATTTTACGCATTATTAGAAATATGCCACGAGGAAGGAACTCATTAAAAAACGAAGAATTTTGACGTAATTAAACATTCTGAAAAATTCAGTAAAACAAAAACAAAAAAATCCGACACGACAAGTACAGGGTGCGGCAGTATGCACTGCTAGAGGGGACAGTAAGAGATAATGAAGTAAAACCCTGTCAAACGGGAATTTTAAAGGCCTCTAGAACAAGCTCTTTTGTAAAATCGGCGAGCCACCCTACGCCGTAGGGCACGTGGAGCTTAGTGAAAATGACCTTTAGAACGTCGTCTGACACTGGTATAAGACTGCCCTGCATAAGGCCCCCGGTGCGTCAAGCTGTTAAAAGGAGGTTTCAAATAGACATTCCTAATGGCCTAGCCTAATGAAGGCAACCCATGCGGCAATTTACCTTATTCAGCTAGCCCTCGACTCTGTCAGCTCATATTGCAGCCAACTGTACGAGGTAGGCGTTGGCGGTTTTTATTTCGGACGATGGCGATAGCTTCCTTCGCAATTGCACGCAGGCTGACGGCGTTCGTGCTTCGAAACCTGTGCGAAGCCCGAAAATCGACCATGATCGACGAGGCGGTGATAACCAGCGGACTGCGGTACATGATGACGCAACAGCAACACGACGGAAGCTTCAAAGACGCCTATCATCTGCACCACAAAGAACTTCTGGTACGTCCTCCACCATCCGCCGGCACTGTCGAGCAGAATATTTTCGTGCGATAGACTGTATACTCTGATCTCTGTTTGCGGAGTGTTAAACGGTACGAGTGCTTTCGCTCCTGTTACGTTGTGCAGGGCGGCGTTGACGGACCGGTGCCTTTGTCGGCCTACGTCCTGCTCACTCTGCAAGAATGCATCAAGGATGGTGTCAGGGTGAGTAGTGGCATCAATCTTTCTTACGTGCTTGACTATACCCGGAGGTGTCTTACAAACTGTCGATACATAATTTGTCCGGGATTCGTACGATTTATATTACGGAGAAAATAGTATGACGTGCGGCCCTTGTTTCACAAGTTTGGGCCCCGTTTGCTTCGATATTTCGGGAAATTTGAGGAAGGGTCCCTTCAGTGCAACCTGGAATTATTCGCTCCAATAATAATGATTTCTATTCTAAAAAATGGAGGGCTGTATTATGTAATATGAGCTCAACGTTACCAAGAGATCAGAAAAAACGGTGATACGGCCGTTACACTTGGTAAGTCCCTACAATTTTTTATAATTAAATAGTAATAAATATGAAAATTAAGTAATTGTACGGAGAGAAATAGGCGCCTTCTCCAGCTACATATACCGTGTCTTCTGAGCTCATACTAGATTAATTGCGAGCCACAAAGAAACATTGAATGTACCGCGCAGGTGGAGGACTTGGGCGTGTCCACAGCCCGAGCGACGAACTTCGTGGAGAACAACCTGGAGTCTGGTTCGCCGCCGTACACCCTGGCGCTTGGCGCGTACGCTCTGGCCCTGAGCGACAGCCCCAACAAACTCACGGCACTCGAGTGGCTCAGGAACGTCGCTGTCCACGACCAGGGTATGTGTGCAGCCGCGGGAAAGCACGACCGCCCACGCAACGATCGCCACGGTTGCCGAGGCGCCTGGACGTATCGGTCGTTAGCCGGTGACTGGTACCGGATGAGACTCCTTTTTTGCGGCATCAGCAAAATCATGCTTTTTTATCACTCGAGACTGCGGTGCATAAAAGGAAAACACTTTTAGTCGAAGGAACAGACACAGAAGGGAACGTTCCCTTCGGTGTCTGTTCCTTCGACTAAAAGTGTTTTCTTTTTTCTACAGCGCAGTCTCGGGTGTTAGAAAACACAATTAGCCAGCACCAGCTCGCCTGGGAACTTTGAGTTTTATCAGAAAAATGCCGCGTTCAAAATTGACGCAGTCGCGTTGACTTCCTTTCTTACATGTCGGGGGAGGAGCCTCTCTTGCAATCCTTACGTTGCGATGGAACAGTTTCGCCAAGATGAGCTTTTACATTGAACATCTGACAGATTGTAAACGAGCAGGACGGAAATTGTATTTCTACATCAACACGCGGCTTTGACATCACAGTTCTGCAGTGGAGCTGCTGTGATGCTTGACTCTGATCTGGGTCCTGAACAGTGTGGGCAAACGCGGACCTGTTTGTGAAGAGCGATCTAGATTATGTGATTATGATGACGCCGCATCAGTTTGCAAGTTCGCGCTCCTTTTGTTTATAAGTGAATACTACAAATATTCTTCGCAAAACTCCCGTTCTTAACACTTACACTTCGATCGAGTATTTGATTGTTACGATAAGATGTGTGAAGGATTGGTGCGGCCGAATGGAAGTTATCTCGACACGTCTTAGGAAACATTTTTGGGGCAAATAGGAATTCTTACGCTCGAGGCTTTAGCAACTCGTGCATAATTTATCTTTCCTCAAACGTCATCATAAGTTGACAGGGTGGAGAAAGGTTAAGTGCTGGGCGACCCGATCAATTGCTTTATCGTTCAATGCTGCACTCTGCCAACACCAGATAGGATAAGCAAGGCCCGTGCAAAAGCACTTCCATATCACCACAGTGAGACAGACACGGAGTGCACACGAGTGCTGCGTCATTGTTCAGTTAGGCCTCGTGTCCCATAAATACGTCAAAGGACGCTCGGTGTCAGGCTAGGCCTAATTGCCGAGTTGGCGTATCGATCTGATGGCGTCTCGTGGAGGTCAAGAAGGCCGTTCGCAGGCTACGATTATTCTTGCTGGTGTTGTATCTGCGCGGTACTATATGGAGCAAAGAGCGTGATCACGTGGTGGGAGGCTGGTCCAATGAGCGCGATGTGTCTACAGTTCCGTCAGCAGCTGGCAACGAAGTAAAGCAGCCAATAGCAAAATAGCCTTTCCGAAATTTCTGCTGCCAACCCTATAAGACTTGACTAGGCTAAAGAGAAGCAAAACTATTTACGGGGTGCGGCGCCTTCACTATGCCGGCCATCGCTGCAGCGAGTAACGCCGACAATCTCCTACCGAGTACGAGCTTCACTGCGATTATAACTAACTTCGTACTGCGCCCCCCCCCCCCCCCCCCGGGAAGACGAACGACAGTAAACGCCGGCCGCTACAAATTTATCACTGAAGACTACCTCAGGCTGCCGTCGGTCCTAGCGGCAATATTTCTTCGAGGATAAATCCCCAATTCTGTGTGAGCGATTACTACGAGTTAGGTACTCCATCTTAAAGCTTTTATGCTTTGTGTATCGTATACTCCCAATTGCGTAAGTCTTGCCATTGTGACGTTTTTCGACAGTCACTAATTTCTTGCGCGGAACTGGAGCTTTCGAAAAGCGGACAAAAGCACCGTGAAATAGAATAATAGGCATCAAAGTTCGCAGAAATCAGACCCACGCTATAATGTTTTTGATGTTGCTGACATTATTCTCATGGGCCTGGCAACATTGTCGTTACAGCGAAACACGACTTCAGTAGGAGCACGTGCGTGTAAGCAGCTTTCTAGTTCTTAAAGCACTGGCAGGCAACAATACCCAAAGCACACGTTCAATCATGCAAATAACATCCCACGAACCTTTGCCCCTTCGAAGTAGCGCGTTTTAAAGTCACTGGATCCTGGGAAAGTAGCACCATTGCCTTCCCTGCCTGCTAGCCGAACACAAACAAATACTAACTTACAGATGACCAATACCTCGCAAGGCAATCGGCTAATCGGTCTCCGTTGCTATGACAACCGCCATTTCGGCCCCTTCAAATCTTCGATGCTTCGAGAGGGTCGTTCCAATCCAGTCGCACCGAGATCACCACGGAGCATCATCGTACTGAAGGCGTTCTTCGCCAATATAAGCGTCTTCGGCACTGTGTATGCAATCAACTTATCAATCATGCCCATCTCCACGGATCTTTTACAATTGTATCGTTCTTCTTGCATATTTCAAAACAGGAAAATTATTTTTCAGTGCCTCCAAGCACCGACACAACATGTGCTGGTGGTACGAAGATGTACGCTTGTTTCGCCGGTGTGTGGATAGCAAAATCTCGGTATACAAGAAACGTCTCCATAAAGCTACCCGTCACCAGAGAATTTAGGTCGGCTCTCCAAAAAATAGAGAGGTCAAGGAGAAATTTCTTATTTCAGTGGCCCAAATGGCGAGCATACAGCTTGGTGCTACTTTCCCACGATCATTTACCTTGGCGCATTCTAGAGTCCCGTGCGCACGTACGGTTCGCATGCGCATTTCCTTCCTCCTCCAAGACGTAGAATCATGCTCTTTAGACTGACTCGGGAAACATGACCTCTCACGTTTTCTTTATTTTTATCATTCGCGACCCTGTCTGCGTAGAATAGCGTGACACGAAGCAAGGAAAAGATATCTTACGAGTAGCATGGGAGCAGCGGCGGGAACGCAAGTGCTTCAAATGCTCTCGCCATATCAATGGTGGCCGAGAGTGCACAGTCGCGGCACCCGGGTTTAGCTTTTGAATCACCAACATTTGATGGCTTAAGACCAAAAAAAAGACATTTGTGGCGCTACCAACAGGATAAAAACGAAACCTTTGAGCAAATCATTTATTTTTATAATTTAAATTTATAGAAAGAAACCTGTTATTTGAACTCTTCTAATGTAATCGCTTTTGTAACTTGAGATTACGTTACTGCTTTCGTTGCGACCATATTCGTAGTAGCGTACGATCGCTCGGGCAGCCCTGTTTTGTAAATGTTAATAGCAAAATGGAGATTCTGTAGTAATGCATTGGCAATAATTGACTAAGAGGTGAACGAACGCCAAAAGACTTAAAATCAACGAATTAAAAGATAATGCAGTGCGCTTTCTCGTACACCGAGTTAGGCCGAATGTATGAGTGTTGACCTGGCCTATTTGGTATAGTTTAACGTTATAGAAAGAACAGGAACAAAGGAAACGAGGACTACAAAATAATACTCGCGACAGGATAACGCTGTCTTGAATAGCTTTCATTAATGATGTCAGAGTCACGCAAAGCAAGGACATAAGTAGCCCTAAACTGCGCACGAGCCCAGGTGGAGCAACAGGAAATCAACTGGGCAGTTCGCCAACTTTGGTAGCTATCTTTTTAGGAACACTTAAGGGGATGTAAAGTAAACCCTTTGACTAACAATATTTTGACACTGGACGCTGTGTCGACTACAGTAAGGAATGATTTCATGCTTTTAAACACATTTTAATCCAGTGCTCGTCTTGAACTTTCGAACTCTCGAATGTCCAGTTCCAAATTTGGGACCGCTGTTTGTTTCCCCGCACACCAGTGGCGGGAACCCGGCATGTGCCGTCGACCACGCTGCCGCTGACGATCCAGGGAACCGCCTACGCCCTGATGGCCTTCCTCTCCGAGAGAGAGCCGGGACTACGTCGACGGATACGTCCGCTGGCTCAACGGCAAGATGCAGCCCACGGGAGCCTTGTCGTCCACCCAGGTGAGAACCGGGCATGGGACAGCCCGACTCTCGGTCTGCGCGCAGGGTCAGAGGCTGTGCTCGAGGGCGGTATTGTGGAGGAGATACAACCAACACGCCCTTTGCGGCTAAGGTTGAAACTACACGCGTGGCAACAAGAACCAGATGGATTATTTGTTGGTGTATCTGACGCAGCGTTCTTCAGACGTAGTCTACCAAGAGCCACATCTGGGCGTCATCACCCGACTCTTGTTCAATCAGTGACGCAACGGTTGTTCAACTAGAGTCCCAGCCGGACAACTTTGATGCATCACTTGAGTCCAATCGGTGCTGGATCGACGAAAGATGACATAAATAATGCAGTGCACAGGCTTTTTGTTCTGCCAAGACCGAGTTCTGTGGGAAAGAAGCTGAACAAAGGATCAGATCGATCTCCTTGCCAATCGCTGGGGGAGCGGAAAGTGCAACGACCAATAGGTGACCAAGCCGTCACGATGCAAAACTATCTAAAATTCACTGTCGATGCGATCGATGGTTTTTACGAAAACTATAAATGGTGTCGAAGACTGTCGATGGTGGATCATCGATACTGCTATCGGTAGTTTACCATCGACAGCGCTATCGATAGTTGAATCTCCGCTGACTACCGATACCATCGAAAGTCAACTTTGAAGAAACTACCGAGTGTTACGAAAACGAAAGTACGTCCCAAAAAGAAGATCACGACAGATATGCGCGGGCAGACAAGGCGGGCTCTGGGCAGAACATGAAGTAGAAAGGAAACTAAGCATAAAGATGCATTCATATACAATTATTTGGAGAGAAAGCAAAAATGTATTTTTGCTACCTTTCCTGGGCACATATTTTATATATTCCCGGGGCTCAGGTATCAAGCATTGCACATTAATATGTTCGTATCTCTAAATATAAACAGCTAATCTAGTTTTTCTTGGCTTGTAGCTAGTGAAAACATAAGCTGGAGATATTTAGCATGCAGGGTTTTTACAATTTTGTTTTATAATTGTATTTATTTCATTATGAAATATTCACATTATCTTCCCTAGTATTGACCAGTGACATATGTGAATGGGCACTTTACTGGGAATCACTATATTTTTCTGCTGATAACAATTCTTAGCTAATATACGAAGGTCAGAAATGAGCTGTTGAAATGGTAGGTTTGTTAGCAATAATACGTTGCCACTTTTGTTCGTTTTTTTGGCAGAATATGGAACGGTAGTGTATGAATAATTTGCCATCTAAATATGGCATGTTACACAATTTGTAAGTAAATATTTTTCAGTAAATAAATGTAAGAGAAATGTCGTTGTGGACACTTCAAATTGAAAATGAACAGATAAGAAAGCTTGTACTAAACCACGTGATTAGTTACTGGTGCTTTTATTTTCTCTGTTGTTCGAATACAATAATTTTGAAAACATAACGTTAATAGCCCCGAAAATAAAAGATAAAAACCAAAGTGTCCCGCGCTCCAAGTAAGGACATTTTTAAAATACATAGTATGTCATTGAAAGAATCTTGTGAATAAAAAAAGGCAATGTTGTTTTAATTACTTATTAAAATCTGTTTATGTCGAAAGAAACATAGTTGTTTTTTGTCCAGGTAAAGTAATGTTCATATATTTTCTCATTCGATCATTATCGCGAGCATCATATTCAAGCAGAATATCGAATTTCTCCGAGGCCTTGTTTCCTTAGCAGGAGCCACAGAGGGACTTTTTGTTTTTCGAATTAAAATCGCTCTATAAAAAATACAAAAAAGGAAGATTCAGACTGTCATGATGCAATCTAGAAACAAGAGGAAAATATGCAAATTTCAATATTGCTCTTTTATTTGCAGTTTTTCCATAAAATCAATTGGCAGTTTTTCGATAGCTTATCTCGAATATTTGTTAAGGAGAATTTCTACCGTTTTATCAGTCAATAAATAGGTTTTAGATTGTGCTTAGATAATTATGCGAAAGCCTCTAATTGCAGCTGGTTTTTTATGGTGCTTCACGTAATTTCCTAGATGTACTCGGTCTTCTTTGACATGTAAAAGGATACTATCGATAGCTTTACGATAGTTTGCTATCGATAGTCAATTATGTATAGTATACAATTGATAGTTTCACGATAGTCGACTATCGATAATATGCTATCGACAGTACTATCGATAATTTCCCATAGTTGACTATCGACAGTACGTTGATAGTCGTTTTTTACTCTCTGTAGTTAGATTTGGTTTCCACTATCGATTGTAATGATAGTACTATCGACAGCTTTGCACTACTACAGGGCCGTGGTGGTGGATTTTCTCCTAGCCTCCTTACAAAACAATTCACTCACACTTTGACGACTTTCTGTTGCAATGTGTGCCTAGAAGAAGCATAAGGTCTAACTAGGAATAACATGAACTATAGTACCTTCCTGAAAACGTCCTTGGAGTGTACTAAAGAAAGTTTTCCACAGACGTCCCCGGATTACTTATTCTGTATAGCCTGCTAAGGACATGCCACGGGAAGAGAGCTTAGGATCATCCTAGGCCTATGTCAGCTGTATTTCCATGTGGAGTCTAGTTGTAAGTACGATAACTGTAGAATGCTACTCTAAGGGTAATAGAATGTCCGTAGGCCAATTAGGATGACTACAGCCTAAATTCTATGGGATTGTGCTTCAAGGGTAACGTATGTCCGTAGGCCAATTTTCTATAGGAGGTTCTTAAAGAGATTCTAAGACGGCCAGGGCCTAATTCACGTAGGATGCTGATTCAAGGGTAATAGAATTTCCGTAGGCCAATTCCTATAGGAGACTTGTAGGAAGGTCCTAGAGCAACCAACACCTAAACTTTATAGGATGCTGATACGAGGGTAATAGAATGTCCGTGGGTCCATTTCCCATGGGAAAATCTTCTAAGAATACCTTAGGACGACCAGGCCCTAAATTACATAGCATGCTGATGCAAGGGTTATGGAATGACCGTGGGCCAGTTTTTAATAGGAGGCTTTTAAAAAGATCCTAGGACGGCAAAGACCTAAATTTCGGAAAATGCTAATACAAGGTCAATGAATATCCGTAGACCAATTTTCTATAGGAGGCTTCTAGAAAGATTCTAGGACGACCAGGGGCCTATTACAGCGATAACTGTAATGAATTGTTCCCACCACTGTAAATGACGTCCGTTGTGGATGTTGTAGTTGTAGTTGTTGTTGTAGCCGGCGATATGGGTGTCCGTCAGGGATGTTGCCAAATTATTTTACAAGGATCGTCCGCCACCCGCCGGAATCGAATTTGAGTCCGCTGCGTGTGAAGAGGAAGCGTTACCACTAAGCTAATTGTTTTTCAAACGGAGAAAAAATGAAAGCCGTTTACAACTCCCGGTAACGCAGAATTAGAGCGCAGCTCTTGAGGAGGAGGGGAAGGCACGGGGGGAGGGGAGGGGGTCACGTGACCTCAAAGGGTGACAGTTTGCTATTACCGCTGAGGGGGGCGGGGAAAATGTTTTGCTAAATTTAGCGGGGAAAATTTTCTGCTAGATTTATCGGGAAAGTTTTTCCGCTAAATTAAGCGGGAAAATTTTCCGCTAAATTTGCGGGGAAAATTTTCCGCTACATTTAGCGGGAAATTTACCCATCATGCACCGCACGGTTACGCCGACGGCGACGGCGACGCCGACGCCGCTCAAGCCGGAAACGGCCGCCTAAAAAGAGCTGCGCTCTAAAACAATAATTTCAATACACTGCACTTGCAGCGCAACATGCATACACTCGGCGAAGGTACTGTGTATGCGTACGAAAGCACCCAAACAGATGTAGCAGTTCTAATTCCGGTTCTGTCCCTCCGTGTTCCGGCCCCAGAGTACTGTGTCCAAACAGCACGACTCGCCCACGGGTACAACAACACGGAAGCCGTCTTTTCACCTGCCCCTGTCGCCGCGCGGTCGGACGCGCTGGTCGCGGAGTCGCAATGTCCCACGTTGGTGTGGCGTCGGTGAGGCATTGCACCATAGCAGTGCGTGCTAAACAAATTGCCTCAAGCTTTAGTAGCACTATTGCCGGAGCTACGTCTGAGGCGTCGGTCGCGTTAAGGTCCAAGTATTTGAACGTCTTCCTGCCCGAGGTGTCGGTGGCGCTAAGGTTCAAGTATTTGAAGGTCTTCCAGTCTATCTCAAAGTCTCTTCCTAAATTTACCTTCAGCTCGTCCCCAAACAAATAAGCATTTGTGAACTCCATAAATACGTGCCGGAGCGTCTCGCTCGCGCCACATGAGTCGCAGTTTGTTGACCACGGCACAAAAACTCTGCTCGCCTCCAGCTACGTCTTAACCGGCAGCGCCTCGAGGTGTTCTCGAAGGAAGAAGACCTTGCTAGTCGCTGAAGACGGGGAGCCTCTACATCTGCCTGAAGAATCCGGCTGCACACTGGCGGACGGGATTTTTCTTGCACACAGGGGCTGGGAACGCGAGCCAGAAAATGTCGCAGTATAGCCTATTGCGGCTTGCGGTGAGGAGGTATTGCCACGAGAAACGGACCAAGAAAAACTAGATGGAGACGGAAATTTCTGCGTAGAAGCACAGGCCTGCTCCCTTAGTTGTGCGACCTGTCGTGGTAACCATCCACCTCCCGAGGTACGGGTAGTCGAGATGATGGAGTGCATTTCGGAAGATGGGGTTTCGCTTGTGTCTGAGGAGCAGGAAGCGCTGCGCATGGAGCTTCAGGACCACGTTCACTAGGCCGAGTCCCCTGGACGCAAGACTCAGGAAGAGGTTGCTACGCCGCTTCATCACCATCGACGATCTCCGTATGAAGGTCGCCCAGTTCCGGTGAATTTAGTTGGCAACTGACTCAGCACAGCAGGCGGCCCAGTAAAAAATCGTATGGTAGGAAGTAGCGCTGCAGACGTACGCCCTATTAAAGAGCGATAAGCATCTGCCAAGCCGCAGAGAGGCACGTGCCTTATGTTTGCAAACTGCGATGATTTAGTGGTTTTCGAATTTGCATCATAAGTTTCTAGTTGAAACCACATGTTATAGTTTTTATCGAAATAGTTAATTGCTGGAAAGTAATAATAAATCATAGGTACACCGAATGTCCTTTACTTTATTAAGAAAGAATCCTTTAGCAGAGATCCGTATGGCACGATTTCTTTTCTGCGCCATGCATACTTTTTCGCAGAAAAGGTTTGGCCGTTCCGTAAAACATTGAGGGCATGGTAGCGCTTTTAGACACGGACGAGAGGGAAGAACAGAACAAAACAATGCGCTATCTTCAACTGTTTATGGTGCAGAAAAGCATAGGTATGAATACTGTGCACCATCGCGTCACTGAACCAATGCCCTGCCCTGCCGTTGTTCGCAACAATTGGGCTCCTCATACGCCAGATCAATCGAAGCCACGCTGACGCGCCGATGGCCATAACTTCTTATCTGATCTGCCTCTATAATTTCCCGTTTTATCCTTCTGTGGACATGATGATTGTCAAGACTTGTGCCCTGGTTTGCATTCAGTCATGACAGTACATCGGCAAATGGCCATCCCGTTGCCCACCCACATTTGTCTGTGTTCGCGTACTCTATGGTTGGCGCATCTTCCTGTCTGTCCTACGTCTATGTTTAAAGGCGCTGTCATGTTTTCAAAGTTTAAGCACCTACTCGCCCAACAAGCACCATTGATCCGTAAAACAGCCTGCAAGTGCGACTCTCAGAGGCTACATTTTCTTCCTGGACACCGGAGGAAGTCATTGCCAGGAAACATCTTCAGAGATAGAGAATTGAACGATACGGTTTATGATTACACTTTAGAGTATTTCCACGTCGTGTCGTGCAATGATGATGTGGTTCATAATTTGTTCTATTTATAAAAAAATATACGCGAAGGCCATGTTTTTGGGAGGAGCATTCAGTCATATATGAACGCCGTAGCTTATTTTCTTCCGCAGATATGAAATTTCGGAGCTCGAGTCCTTAAGATTTCCGAAGCTCACCATTGCATTTTGTACAAAACTCAATCTCACTCCGAAGAATGAACGTAGTAATAATTTGTAGTACTGCTCATACGATAGCTTTACAACATGTACACATAATATTAAAATTATAATAAAGTATTTTCGGCAAGAAAGGCAACGATACAGAAGTAAACAAGTTTTAGAGCTACATTCACAAATTAGTTATCAACAAACCACTTCATATAAAATGGCGCAAAGTATATCAAAATGAGCACCTTTAAACGTATTTTGCGATTATGTGTAAATCTATGCTTAGCCATGATTGTAGTCGTGGTATGAATGCCGAAACCCAGCTGATTTCTCTACATATAGCAACATTCCAAGTCAATGTTTTAGAAAAACATTTCCTATTTTGTTTAAATTATTCTTAATCGTCTGCCTTAAAATAACTTGTGATGGCAAAACATGCAGTAGCATATAATCTCGAAAAGAGAGAAACGACAATAAACATTTATTTAAATTGAACTACATTTGACTGCACCTTAAGAGGCAGCCCCCGCTCCGAGCTGATGGGACCAATCAGTTTGCGTCAAAAGTGCGCCATCATCTTTCTCTATGTGTTCCATCATCGCTCAACGGTGCTGCCTCTCTGATGACTTGCGCTTTTGGCGCTGCTTGATTAGCTCGTAGCCTTGCCCGCTTCTGGACGTAGGAGCCTGAAACGAGCTTGTCTTTGTTTAGAGGCTTTGCCGCACTACGTCGGATACCAAGAGATTTTTTCCAGAGCCGACAAAGGCTGAAGAGTGGTGCCTTCCGCTCTTAAATACGAAAGCGCAAAGTACAAGGACAGAACAAAGATACGAACAGGACAAGCGCTTGTCCTCTTCGTTTCTTTGTTCTGTCCTTGTCCTTTGCGCTCTATTATGTTGAATTAACAGCGCAAAACGACAAGGAAGGATAGCCAAGGGAGACAGGATAGAGCGCTGACTAACAACTGACGTTTAATGAAAAGGAGAAAGAGGAAAAAGAACCCAAGAATGCTTTTTCCTCTTTCTCCTTTTCATTAAACGTCAGTTGTTAGTCAGCGCTCTATCCTGTCTCCCTTGGCTATCCTTCCTTGTCGTTTTGCGCTGTTAATTCAACATAATGATCAACCAACTAGCCCACCAGATGATCGTGAGGCTTTGCGCTCTAGTATTTAAGATGTTTACCCAACTTCCCAACAGTTACTTTTATTTTAGCCTCCCTATAGTAGGGTGCAGAAACTCGGGCTGTGCCTAGCTTACCTTTATGTGTGCGTTTCTTCACGTTTCAATCCTCCAAACCGCGGGACTTTTGCTTATGAAGGACTATGCCACCGCTGCCGACAGTTGAGAATTGTTTGTACAGCCCATTACAATATAACGCAGAACTCGCACCAAAAAAAAAAAAGGAGATCTGTCACCGGAAAAAAAGTGTCTATACTTCGTTTTAGCTTGGGTCCAGACGCAGCCGATGCTACAAGCGCGAGCCTGTGGCCCTGAACAGTGCTTGCACTGCACGGGCGCGCGTGCTTGGCAGGGACTCTGAAAGCCCGAAGCTCGCGCTTGTAGCATCGGCTACGTCTGGACCCTAGCTGAAAACGAAGTATAGGGAAGTAGAAGTCGGTATCCTTGTGTTCAACATCTTGTGACGACAAACGAAGCACTGCTGCTCACCATATTTAAGTATCGATGCATACCTTAAAATTAAATACAGATAGAAGTTGATGACTACGTGGGTTTTGTTGTTGGTATTTTCATGTCAGTTTATATTGTGATACCCGAACATATATTGTGATCTACAACCGTGAACTGACAGCGGTTTGCCTCGCCGCGATCTTGTGCCCCAAGAACTCCCTAATTGACAACGACAACCAAGCACTTGTACACGCTTTGTGTTCCGGCCACGGCCGAACCTTTTCGCCATTGTACTCCCTCGCAATTGCGATCCTTTCAATAAAAAAGGGACTATGGTTCCGATGGGTTCCTACCTTTCTGAACCCAGCTGACGCCCCCTCCCGGATAACGACCGCACAATTTCCCGTGGTCCGGTAGGGGCGCCACTGGTTGCAGCCGAGGCTATATATAGCCCTCCTCTGCGGCCAGGCGGTCAGTCTGGTTCGAATTCTGTCCCCGGAGCTACGGTCACAAGGGTTCCAATTCGAGTGGGTAGACCCCATTTTCTTCCGTGAGGACGCCTCGCCCAATGCCTCGAACACCATCGGAGTCCGACGATGCCACGCTTTTGGGCGAACAGCTTTCGATCCTTGTGGACAGACATAGTAACCAACTACAGACAGCATTGGTCGAGGACCGCCGTGCTCAAGAGCAGGCCATGCAGCAACTGGGGCGTGTGATATATATAGTTCGGGTTATATTTTGTATATTTCTGTAAAATATATAATGTATGAAAGGCATTAGCATGGAAGAAGCCCTAAGCTATATACCTATACGTATACAGGGCGTTTCAAGAAACGCGGGCCGAATCGTTCATGTGAAAAGTACGCATCGCAAAGGAAAAAGTTGATGTAGTATTGGTCCAGCCAAAGGACAAATTTAGAAAAAGATAAGTCAAGTCAAGTCAACTTGTCTTTTTATTTGTATACAAGATGTCAGACAATTACACTTATTCAGACGGGGGTCCCGAAGTTTTCCAAGAAAACTGTTGAAGGGACTTCTTTCATTATATATAAACTGTTTTATATAAGTGGGATAATAATTACTTTTTGTAATTATCGTAATTAATAGAATTTAAGGTATCATTTTAACTAAAGCCATGGTGGACACCATAGATAACTATTAAATCCACTCACGTTATAAAGATACAAGGCACGCGCAGCATTTTATGGCGCTCCGTAAAAAAACTCAATTCGGACGCATTTTAATAAAAAAAGGCCCCCCCCCCCTTTTTTTTTTGAAATGCATCCAAATTGAATTAGGAGTTAGGAGGTAACTCTAGGAAACAAATATAAAACTAAGCTAGGGACAGCACGACTTTCTACACCCTACAATATAGCAGCACCACTGTACAGCATTTGTCTGTTCTAGAAAATATCTCTGAAGCCGACGCCCTGCGGCCAAGCCCTTATAACTAGGGTTCCGTGTTTTCGGATAAATCCTACAACTCCGAAAATCACCCGCCGTGAAATTTCGGTTCATTCGGATTTATCCAATAAACTCCGAATTTTTAAGCGACAATGCACAAAAAATTAAAGAAATGGCTTTTTACAAACAAGTGTGATCAGGGCACAGGGTCAATGGTCCTGGGAAAATGCCACCACACTAATCATTTAAATTTCGGATCATTGTCAAAAGAGGTCTTACCGCTTATTTTGTTAAGGTTCATTCAAGAATACATCATTGTATTTACGATTCACAACAGAAGATTGTTATGGTTTCCAGTTCAGGCCATACTATTTGTGCTTTAAAGGAAGAAGAGGTTGTGCTTTTTTCAGCACTTTAAGCTATGGAACATAAAGATTGCATAACATGGGGAAGAGTGGCAGTTCCAACTTCTCTATTACATCCTTTGCCACTCCACATTGCGCGGCCGCGGGATAGGTTGGTGGAATAGGATGGGATGAATACGTGCTTTCCAACGACTACCTTAAAAAGTTTATTGATTTTAAGGTATCGGCGTTTATCAAAGCAACACTTGTGTAAAGCTCGTCTTGGGACAATTTAGTATTGCCAATGGCAATGGCATTAACGCCAAATCCAGCATACAAAATATTAAGTGATACAATCACGTGTTTTCTTTTTTATGTAGGATACGTTTACACTCGGATTTTATTTATTTATTTATTTTCAGTAGAAAACATTGCGAAAATGACCTCCGAATTTCAGAACCTTGAGAATCAAAGAAAAGATAAAATCTGTTAAACTACAATTTTTCAGAAAAAAATAAACTTGAAATACACCTTCCGATTTTCACGAAAAATAAGCTCCGAAGTCACGGAATCCTTCTTATAACAAAGACAGGCTAGCTCAATTTGAGTGCAGGTTTCTTGTCGTTTTTCTCGTTTGGAGGTAATATGTTACTCAATGCTTTGTCATAACAAATTGCTTCAAGACACTGCAACGATTAAGGATTGTTTAAAAGAAATAAAAGGTCGATACTTGTTTTGTTAAATATTAACGTGCAATTTTGCTATTGATGAAGTCAGCTCCCTTTTTGCATTAATAACGCGACACAAATAATGGCTAAGCATATTTTTCATATATTGGTAAAATATATGTGAAGATGCTTAATTTAATACATTTTGAGCCATTTTAAATAAAGTAGTTTGTTGGTAACTGATTTTTGACTGTGTCTCCAAAACGTATTTATATTACGTGTTCTGTAGTTTTTTTCCTTTACGTTTTTATTGCAATTTTTATTATTTTGTGTACATTTTGCAAACCTTCTTTAAAATGGTAAGAAACATTATTACTACTTGCATGCTTTGGTGTAAAATTGACGGCTGTGCAAAGTACCACAGTGAAACCTTTGAAATTTTGAAGCTTTGAAATTGCACATCTCCTGAAGACCATTAGCTACAATGTTCAAAGATAGATGAATTTTCGCCTTAGGAACATCGCTTTCACATTAATGTTTTTTCTATACGCATAAAGAAAGATGACCCGGATCATCATTGTACGATCTGACGTAGAAACATCATCTAGTCTGATGAAGGGGAAGCTAATGTCTTCTCTCCAGAACGTAATTCTCCTTCGAAATAGGCGTGAAGGTGCGCCCGTTGAGAGGTCCTTTTCAGATTCAAAAAGAGTACCAAATTACACTGTAACAAATACAGTTGCCAGCAACAAAGGTCTCTCGTGTCTTGCGTCAACCCTAAAGTGACTGGATCCTGGAAAGCTAACGCCAAGATCCCCGTATAATCGACATTTGGGTTCATAAGATCAGTGGTTCTTTCTTGACCTCTTCATTCTTGGTGGGCTGTTTAAAATTTGCAGAGACACGTTGCTTTATTTAAAAATTTATTGAATACCGAGATCTCCGCACCGCCACCACATGCGGCGTCGGTAGTTAGTTCCATTGAAAAATAATTTCCCAGTCTTGATATACGCAAGAACAACAATACCTTTGTAAATTGTCTGTAGAGATAAGCATGGCTGATAAGTTTATTTCATGCACAGTGCCAAAGGCGCTCACATTGGTGAGGAACGCTTTCAGGCTGATGATGCTCCGTAGCGATGTGGGCGCGTCTGATTCAGAACGACCCTTTGGATGCTTCGAAGATTTTAATAGACCGAAATAATGGTTGCCAGGGCAACTGAGACCAATGAGCTAATCACCTTGAGAGGTTTCTTCGTCTGTATGTTAGTATCTGTTGGTGTCCGGCTGGAAGGCGGGGAATGCAAGGGCCCTACTTTCGAGGGGTTTAGGGACTTTAGTCAACACCACCATGATACTGATAAGGCATGCATTTTCCATGATATAATAATAATAAGTGCAATGAAATTGCACTAATTGTTCGATAACGGTCGGAAGCAGGCAGCACTGTTGATGTGCTCCCTCTGTCGCACATATTATCATATCCGCGTGATCTTGTTGACGGTCCGAAGGGGCAGTCTGACCCTTGGTGCTGTTAAGAGGGAACAGAGCGCACCCTTACATATAGGTGTGGCTATCTCGTGCAAAGTAATGATTGAGGACAGTCGCTGAGGACAGCGTCGCTATTCCACACAGGACACCGTGGTGGCTCTTCAGGCGCTCGCCAAGTACGCCACCGTCAGCAAGGACGACAACATCGACCTCACGTGCCAGGTGACCTTGAACAAACCGAAGGAGTTCAAGGAGATTGTCCGAATCAAGCGAGACAACGCCCATCAGCTCACCAGGATTCCGGTGAATGCCGACTGCTGCGCTAGAAGCCTCGCGGCGAGCGCGTTATGGACGTGTAACAAAGAAGTGCACCGAGACACTTCATGTAGCGAAGCAACGCTTGCTACAGCCTACAGGTTTCAAGTATACTGCGCAACATAGCACAAACACGATATTATCACTTTTCTGCATTTTTATTACACAAGTACAAAGTTTACTCTTCAAAAGACTAGTTAATTTTAATCACTTTTTTCAATTATAGTAGAAATGCACAAAAGAAAAGAAAACATATAATACCATTGCTAATACAAAGTGAAACCACACCAAAGACAGGGACAAGCGGAAGAGAGGCACGGACACAGCGCTTACTTACGACTCTCTTTGCCATTCCTCCCACCCAAAACGAGAATTGGTGACCTAAAACAAACGGGCTGAAACCCTCGATGAACTGGCACTCTCCACTGGAATTTGTCACCAACCCAACACTGGCAAAATTGTCCGGACCGTGCTTCATAATGTAGTGAGCCTCATGGATCTCTTGCTCTTCGCTGATGATGTTTTTCCAAAATAACAATATTTTTAAAACGAAAAAGAGAATCGTAAGTCATCGCTGTGTTCTTGTCCTTCTTCCACTTGTCCCTCTCTATTTCGACTCGCCGTAATGCAATCATGATGTCATTGCTTTTTTTTTTATGCCGACAGTAGCGCGGTGTACATTCTCGTAGCTATCGTAAAAAAAATATTTAAACTTAGAGAGGGATCACTCAAATGCCTTATTTTTCAAAATCACCTGAAAGGCCCTTTCGACTTCGTCTTTCGTTACAAATATACTTTACAACTGCCGAATTGGAAGCTATATTATACTATATTCTTGAATCCACAGAGAGTGTTTTTAGCAAATGTATGAGCACCCAGTCGTGTTTGTGCTGCGCGCCCAAAATAGCAACTGGTATTCTTATTGCCGCAATGACCTAGCCTCATTCTACCGCATGCAAGGGTGCGGCAGTACGTACCAACAGATTTGGCACTACTTGCAAAATATGAGTTACAGAGGTACATACCTGAAATTAGGCACACAAACCTAGTTCTGCCGCAAGAATTACGTCGATTTTTTTTTTTTAAGAGATCAACTTGGAGGTCGTCATTTATTGCAAACGATGGGAAATCGGAGGCCGTGTATTTTATGTCCTATACCTGCCTGTTTGTACTCTGCACACTGGTTTCTGAGCTTGCTCCCGGGTGACTTGTTGCATAAAAAACGGTAAGAACCAATAGTAGAACCTGGCGATGGGCAAGATAATCGCGATAATTAATACTTTTAACGGAATGTATGATCAAGGACTACATGAGAGCAAGCTCAGAAATTTGTGTGCTGACGACGAACATTCTGTATAGGGCAGAGGAAATGCACAACCGATTCTTTAAGTATTTTTCAATCTCTAACCTAAGTAATGAAAATAAAACGTAGAACTTTTTAGGAAACTACATTCGGGTGCCCAATTGCAGGTATGTACGTTTGGAATTTTAATTTCGCAAAGGGAGCCAATGGGCTGGTCCTTAGGGCAGCCCCTCTACACTAACGCTTCGAACCTATTTTTTGGTTGTTCTCAAAACTTAGTTTCTCAACTTATCGGGCTTGGATTTACTACGAAGCTGCGGATAGATGGCGGAAGATTTTAATGAAAATATCAATAAATATGTTAAAAGAAGAAGAAAAACAACTTTTGGGATATCTGCGGTGGCATTCGCAGACGACGTCATGACTGTGCTGGCCTAGTTGTGTCTACCTTCGATATACGCCGGAGGCCTCGAGGACGCGCCGGTGCCGACCTTGGCAGACGATCTTCGGAAACTATGCCGGCGCGCAACTTTATAATCGACAAATCTTGAAAAGACATAATTTAAAACAGAATAAAAATCTAGGGATATAAATCCGTGATGGCTCTTCATTTTGGTGAGTGTAGTGATCTGCGTTGAGTTTTTTGCCACCAGATGGCCCAACGTGTGTCCTGTCTCATATGCTTTTATGCTGGGTCTATCGGGTTTGTCTTACCTCTTGTTTTATGTGTGTTTATGTATCTATCATGTCACGTGACAGATGTTCACAAAAAAGCCGCCGTCCGTCGGCGACGTCAGAGAACTACGGGACACCCACCAGGCAACATGTCTTTGTCTCATTCTTCGTGAGCCCGGAACGCGAGGGACTGCGGCTTCCTACCCGGCCACATCATGTCAGTGCTGTTAGCGTCCTCCCCTTTCGCACCGTCGCGTAGAAGAGATTACTACAGTGAACTTTTAATAATTATTCTTATGATGATCATTTTAGGTGATTTTGAGATGATTGGTCGAGTCGCCTCCTGGCGTCGAGTGAATGCCACCGCCGATAGCCTGAAACTGATTTTTTTTTCTTTGGCATGGTAAGTTTATTTGTTTAGACTTTTACTCCAAGCTTCCGCCACCTATCCGCACCTCTGTAGTAAATCGCAGCGCGATAGCTTGAAGAACAGTCTTCTGCGGACCATCTAGGGTGGGTAAAAGGGTTAGTGTATACAGTGTATCCGTGGGTCCCCACTGCTGTTTTGTCCCAACACGTGTGCTACACATGCTTCATTCAACTCCTGTGTCCATCCTCTCTCCACAGATTCCAAGCGACGGGGACAAGATCTTCGTCGACGTGACAGGCTCAGGCTCTGCTCACATGTACTTCCTCTACAAGTACCACGTTCCCGTTGAACGTGAAGACATATGCAAGGTGAACTTCGTTACTAGCTCAGACACCCGTAAAGCAGCATGTCACTATTTGAATTTAGCCGTTCTAAGTACAAACCACGTAACAGCGTTAAAATTGGTGCGGTTTACATTCGGCCGAAATTTCTGATTGATGTGTCAAAGCAACCGGATTGTGATCTTCCTTTTAGTTCGCATGAGCATATAAAAGAGAGTAACATCACAATCCAAGCTTCTCTTTTTTTGTTGTAAAATGCGCATTACATGGCTTGAAATACACTGGCAGATTATCAAGTCGGTAGTCTCACAGGTCAGCCCTCAATCCCGCAAAACTAGTTGCAGAATTCTTATACTATTTCATAAAACAGAATTTTTTTTAAATTTTGAGTGTTTGTGCATGAACGTAATTATTTCTTAAATCATCAGCACTTTCATCGTTGCAATCCTTATAAAAAGAGTTTCAGTAGTCTTGCTGCTCTAGTGTGACTGCACATCGGTTTTTCTACAAAGTTGCACGTTTATGACGTACATCCTGCAGTTTTGAAGTTTCATAGAGTTTGTTTTATAATGAACTGTAATTGTTGAAGTATTTATTTGATATTACTCTCACTTATTTTAGGTGCCCCACTGTCTCAGTAATTTATGTTGTTGAAAATATGGTCGCCGCAAGAGATGGCGTAGTGCCAAAATCTCTTTACAAACAAAAAGTTTGCAAAAAAGTGGATATGCTAGGAATGATTTTTTTCTAGACACATAGAAAACGCGGGTACTATAGATATGATCTTGTAACTTCAATTATTCTTTGTCCCCGCTTTTAAAAAGAACAACCACCTTGGCAACTTGCGCTTGGAGATGAGGAATCTCTGTGTAAGGCGAAGTTAGTAAACGCAAAAATGAGTAAGGAGACATTGTGGACACTCTGTATATCCCCTGTCGCAAGCCTTTTTTGAAACTGATCTTAGAAAAGCGTGTTTTTGATGGCGCACTGCATCTTTTATTCCTTTCGTCGTTTTTTAAACCACTTCGAAACAAATTGCCCATATGCGCAATTTTATAATTTGACAACTTTGTTGTGAACCTAACTGAGCCGAACCAACTACTCATAGAACTGCGCATAATATATTTAGCGCTCGCAGTTCAAATCACCTGCGAGGTATACTTTTCTGACTCGCAAAAACCTGGAAAAACTAATTTTCCCCAATTAATAGACAGTGTCCTGGGTACCTATGTCAAAACGAAAATTGCTCGAGCGTCTGATAATTTTTTAACATCTCTTACTTCTCCACAATGTGGGTCCGTAACTCATTGCAGGTTCAAATGTTAAGTATGACGTTCTCATGCTACACGCAGTGTGAACTGCTTAGTGCTCCTTAATTCTACGGCACCTTGTAGAACTGTTTTTCATCGTTTACAGTTCCATATCGCTGTCAACTTTGAAGAGAAGAAACCAAACATTACATTTATAACACGCTTCGCAAGAGGTAAGTACTGCCTGGCCGAGCAATTCTGCGCGTAGTTAAGTGCTTCTTGTGAGAAAAGTCGAGCGTGCACAGGTGCTATATTAAAGAGATGGCTACTCGAACGGGAGCGTGTAAGTGAGTCAGCGTTGGGCAAGAGAGCCGTCTAGCTGCCTTTGATTGCCATCACAGGAAAAGCCACATAGTCGACACCCATGTGCTTTTATGGGAAAGCGTTCCCATGCTACATTAAGTTTTTGCTTTTTTTCCTGCGCTTTGCACACGTCGGCAGACTGCCTTCAGGTCATCGTATGGCTGGTTTTTGTTCAGTCAGTAATTAACCTCGCAGGCCGTTCTTCGTCTTCTTGACAATAACGTCTAGATGTCGAAACCATGACGATGTCGTTTTGAAGTTTACGCAGTCTTAGCCAGTAACGTAAATAGTTTGTTTTGTTTTTTGAGTGTGAGAGGGGGGGGGGTAAAGGCATATGTATATTATAGGGTCAGCTTGATTCTTTTTTTTTTTTTTGGGGGGGGGGGGGTATGGGAGCAGGAGAAAGCTACAAACCCCTGCCCCACCCCTTCTTGCTACTTCACTTAGCCTCGCACTTATAATAATTTAAGACTCTTAAACGTTCATCGTCATGACAGAACTGTGAACGGAAAGGTTTCGGACCGACGCAAATTGCCATGGTCGTTTCGTTACCGAGTAAATCCTTTAGGCAGCTAAAACCCACCAAGTTCTCTACAAATCTGTACGAAGAATACGTACAAATTGGGGCCGTGAAAACGTGCACCGTCGGCACGCCTTGCCAAATTCGAATTTCAAACGTGCACACACGAAACCGGGCGCGCCTAGGTCGTTTCGCTAAAATGGTTAGATCTATATTTTCTAGAGCTCAACGTGATAGGCGTTGTCTATACCGATAGAAAAATAAAGAAAAATGGCGGCCGTGCCTTTTCCATGTTCTATACTGGGAGCGCGCGACACGTATGGCAGCTGGGCGGCAACAGCACCAGTGACAGCGTCCAGGTTACGCTGTATAGTGAAGCATAGCTATTTTAAGGCACCCGCATCGTCCTGGCCACGTGTGCGCATCCGGTGGCCGTGTTTCTTCCTTCAATGTACATTCGATAAAGATTTGGCTCCTCGACATTCGAAACCTACCCACATCCAGCGTTGCTTCGTGTTTCTTTACCGTCACTGAGTCCCACACGAGTTGCTCGTAGCTCGGGTTTAATCCTGTGTCCCATCAGTTTTGAGCGGCAACGATGGCAGAAGAGCGTAATCTTTGTTTATCTGCGCTGGAAGACGACTCTACGAAGCGTGCGTGTGTGTTCGACTGCCCGGAAATCACTAGGGAACGACATTCGTCAGTGCCAGTAATTCATAAAATCGACGTCAGAAGAATTTTTAGAGCGCAGCTCTTAGGCGCCCGTTTCCGGCTTGAGCGGCGTCGCCGTTGCCGTCGGCGTCGGCGTCGCCGTCGGCGTAACCGCGCGTGCATGATGGGTAAATTTTACCGCTAAATTTAGCGGAAAAACTTCCGCTAATCCAGCGGAAAATTTTCCCCGATAAATTTAGCGGGAAAAATCCCCCTCGTCGAAGTCACGTGACCCCCAGGCCACGTGCCTTCCCTCTCCACCTCAAGAGCTGCGCTCTAATTCGGCGTTACAGGGAGTTGTAAACGGCTTTTTTGCTTCTGTTTTTGCCAAATCGCTCTTCACTCGCTGGCGAATTGAGTAGACGTACCGTAATTGAGACGATCGCGGCACTTTTCGTCAGCGCGTGGAGGAAATCTGTGTTCTCAAGTGTCAAGTCTTGCGCATGAGATGTTAGCTACGGCTGTTGCCCCCAACGTTTTGTGTAGTGCCCTGCTCGGGTAAGCTGGCATTGATTAGGAATGGTTGATACATGGTTTTGCGCAAAAAAGACGGACACAAGAGAGAGAAACAAACACGAGCGATTAGGAAGGTTGGCTGCTAAATAGAATATCTACCGTGAAAACCATTGTTTATCTCTGTTATCCTGCTCGTCACCGGCCTCCGCTATGACATTCTCAGCGGTGTTTCGTTCACCACGCCACCTCGGCACGAGCTTACAAACCAGTATGCAGAGCAGACACAGAGCAGGCCAGTAAAGATGTCTTTTTTAAGGGCGCTGCCATCTTGAGACCGCGGCGTCGTCGACGTTCTCTAGCGGCTGAAAACCTTGAAATGGTGGCTGGTTATGGCAGCGAAGCTGTCTGGGTCGGCAACGGTGTGGGTATGGGGGAATTCGACTTGACTTGTATATCTTGGACTAGATTAACGGGGCTGGAGCCTGGCCGGTTGAATCGAGCTGGTAAAAATTAGAGTCACTAAATAAAGCTACGCTTTCAGAGTACCGCATTCTTTTCTTTGCCATTTTGCCGACAATACAGTCGGTCTATTCAACTATATCCTGGTTCGCTGCGGCATCATTGGACAACGGCCGTCACGTGAGTCGCTATCATCATCATCGTGTTTTTTCAATGCCACCATCTTGGGTCCAGCGATCCTCTGCTTGCTGCTGTTTGGTGTTTACTGCCCGCGCACGCTGAAGTCCGTCGCTCAGCACGCGCGTTTTCCGTGCTACGTCGAGATACGAACAACACGACTTTGATTCGCCACCTCAGCTGCGGCCACGGCAGTTGGCGCAGGAGACGGCTAACAGCTCGGCTTGGCTCAGCTACAGTCACTCCTCCAACTGCGCGCGGACCCAAGATGGCGGCGCCTGACGCGCTTCAGACGCCATGTTTGGGAGTTTCGGTACTCTGAACGCGTAGCTTTATTTAGTGACTCTAGTAAAAATAGCGTCATCACCTTGCCTCCTCGAAAAAACAAGGACGGAGACGATGGAAAGTTTTGATTTAGTTTCCACAGCGAAGTGCAATATGAGTGGTTTGATGTAGTTTATCCAGGTGAGCTATCGGGATTCGATAGCTGAATCTTGAGTGCTGGCATGTAGATGTTTTCATTCTCTTTCTCTTGCCATGGAGTAATAGCATACCTTGCAGTGGTAACCAAATCGGAGCACTGGCACTGTTTTGGAATTGGTACAAGCGCCTTAGACGAAGAAGTTGTGAGCGTAAACGGACGATGAGTTTTACACAAAGCCCTCGCAATTCACGCTGGCAATCGAATGACTTCATAAATAAGAATGTTTGGGGAACATGTGAAGCTCACAAAATTGTAGAGCCCATCCACTTCACGTGAAGATGGGGGACCAGCAAAGCTGTTATCTTTACGACAACTTTACGACAACTATACTAGATCTATACGATCTACACATGATTGCAATGAAGACACGTACACGACTTCGTTGTTCATTTGTCTTTATTTAATCTTAATGACTAAAGTGATCATTGCCTTATGGTCACTTATGGGCAAGTTCTAAATTCAATTATTTGGAGGTACATCTCGAGAACAGTTTTTTTTCTCCATTGAGCCCTCTCTTTATCAGCTTCGCGGAAGCGAAAAAAAGAAGGTTAGATCGGAGCGTTCTGCCCTCAGCCTCGTCACAGCGCACTGTTAGCTGAGATAAGTCGGTGACCGTAGATGAGAACAAGGGATCAGGACCTCACTATCTAATAATCCAAGGAAGGCTGACTTACGCGGGTTGCCCCTCTTTTTATTCATACTTGCCATGACCAATCGGAACGAAGGAGCGCAGTTTAAACGGGAGTTTTTTGTTAACATCCATGGACGCCATTTTTCCCAGACCCTAGCACATAACAGCTTCGTTGTAATAAGATTGCAGCCATGCTCGTCCTGCAGCGCGTCTCGTGCTTATCGCACAATTTCCACGGATGTTATCATGCCTATTAAAGTTGTTTGTGCACCCGACGACAACGCAGTGATATCCAGACAACCGTATATTTTGGGAAATTGTAATATGACAAAAAGAAACGCTCGGAACTAACTCGGCCACGAGGTTCGTCTATAAGCACGTTCTCCCACACCCATGGCATACCTGGTGTCAGCGAGCAATCCATAAGCGTTCCGAATCGGCGGTGCGTCAGTTGCGCACTAGTATGCGGTTATGTTAAAAATGTCTATTGGACATAGAAAATGGAGGGCCGCCGCTTTTGCTTTATTATTTTATACCATCTCCGAGTGGAGCTCTAAAAATGACGAAATTTTTGCGAACGACGTTGCGTGAACAGTTTCAGGTATGTACGTTTGGAATTCAAATTTTTTTAGGCATTCCAAACGTACCGCTCCTTACCATTGCACTCTGCATATCTCACCTGTAACACATAAATATTACTCAAAGTATTTTTTACTGTTTAATAACTACAAACTAAATTAGTGTACCACACAAAAAAACGATGAAAATTAAATAGGAATAAATTTTTGTTCTTTACTCTATAAAACCGGACAATAATGGTGTGTTGAGTTCGATCACTTTGATCGTAACCACGCAACGTATTAGTCACAAAGAGTTCTCAAAATTAGTCATGACCAATTAATGATCCGTGTAAAATGCATTTTCTGAATACATTTTTTTTTTCAGATGCCAATAATCAAAGGCGAAGGTTGTCCAAGCTCAGTAGCACGTACAAGATTAAGGTGTGCGCCAGGTGCGTCTTGTAAGCTTCTATTTTCTTTCGGAGGTTGGAACGCTCTCTTATATTGATGGCCTACCTACAAGCGGCTGCATGTCGGCAAGATGTGAAACAAAAAGTCAAGGGTATCTCGATAAACTGTTCCAACGGTAGAGGTGAATACAGCCTCAGATGTCGAACGTGACCAGACCTGTGACGCGGTCCTTCCCTCTTCATAGGAAATGAGCCTCCTCTGCTATAGAAAAGTAGTACTGTGGAAACTGGTATGCATAACTATTGAAAAGGTGCCAAAAATTATAACCTCAAAGCATTAAAGACTGAAAATTATGGTCGAGTAAATGTACTACTATGTGTTCCTCGCGATGTTTACGCGGTATCTATTTTATATCATCTAGCAATTAAGAAATGTTGTTGGGAGTTTATACTGATTTAACGAAGGCGACAGCTTTTGACTCTTTAAACCAACAAACTGTTACCAAGAAAGCTTGAAATGTATGGTGTTCTTGGTGAAGCCTTACTTCTACTAAGATCACGTCTGTAAAAACGGAAACAATATGCACGTTGTAATAATATTTTATATAGTGTGACATTAGTAATCTTATATGTACCAGAAGGAAGTGTTGTAATTACTTTTTGATGTGTGTGTAAACAATATTGTAATTTTTAACCAAAACACTAATTTATAATATATGCGGATGATTTAACAACCCTTATGCTTTTGATGATGGTGAGGAAGTGGTGTCAAAAGCTAATTTAGTGTTGGATCAAATATAATTGCGGACTAGCATGAACTCGAAAAAAATAAATACAAGCAAAACTAAGGGCATAATATTTAGACATAAATATAAAATTGTCTCATCCTTAAAAGAAATAGCACTTTAAACTCAGTTAATGTGGAATCCGTCCAAAATCTTAGGACACTAGGAGTTGTGTTTTTTTATAATATTTCCTGGGATCATCATGTTAGATATTTAAATAAAAAAATGTTGAAACCAGCAAAAATGTTTTAGGTACTTTTCCAAGCTTCTTCATATACTTCCAAAGTGTGTTAAAATATTGTAATATTGTTAAGATAACAGATTAATAATAATATAATATTGTTAATTTGTTAATACATTGCTATAACAATATTGTGAAAATATTGTTATACAAAAACTGCACCTGATGCAAAACAGAATGATACATATAATTTCAAATGCACTTTATCTTTCACACACAGAAAACATAGTCACAATTCACAAAATACTCATTATTCATAACTTATAAGCTCTCGACAAGACTTAGAACTTTGGTTTTGCACTGGGTTATTGATGGAATAGTCCAGTCTACCACAGCACGTTGTAACATACGAAATCCGTAATCTTGATCACTCGCATGTATCGGCATGTCGATTAAACACGGGAAAAGAAATTTAACCCACCTAATCCTAGGTCCTCTAAATTTGTCGTATTATCTGGGTGTCTTTATTCCCATATCAACTTTCCAAGAATTACGTTCCATTACGTCTAGTTTACGTGTTTGATCTTGTAGTATCTGTATTATCCGTGTATTGATGTTAAACAGAGATTACAATGTTGACCTTACTTCTCCGTGTGCTACATATTTGTGTGTGTTTTATTATTATTTTTTTTATTTCTAACTGCTGCGGAATGTACTGGGGTTGATAGCTCGTCAAGCAATCTAGCGCGGCTCTTTTTCGCAACCCCACCACCCCATGCAATGGGAAATAATAAAAAAGAATAGTAGTAATAGTAATAATAATAATAATAATAAACAATCAGTCAATCAATTGATGTTTACTGTACAGCTCCCAGGAACAACCCTGAGGTCTTGGTGCTGGTACACTGGCGGATAAAAACACGTTTTACACGAAAATACAAAAATACAGAAAGATAATACACTACACGCCATACGTGGCCGAGAAATTGAGACATAATGTGTTTCGTGAGAATGCAAAAAAAAATATATATAAGCATAGTACTAGGCGGTACAGGAGTAGTAATTATACTAAAAAATAAGAGGCAGTAGCAGCAGACACAGAACACAAGAGGGTAGGAGAACGAGTGCACCACCAAAATGCACGCCATGTAGATGACGAAGTTCAGACATACCGGAGTCATTCAGCAATGCTCAACTTGCACGGGCAAGTATTTCTTAGAAAAGACAAATGTCCTGTAGCATAGGTGGAAATATCCAGTTTGTCAGTCATGATTCAAACGCTCCGACATTCTGACAATTTGGTTTACCAAACTAAAAGTTCCGGAAACATAAAGAGATGACTGAAGCCGAGTAGGCGCACGTGGGGCACCCTAACGCAAAGTTTATATAATAGGCTCAAAGAATTTATCAGGTCATGCAGCGTTTTAAACAAAAATAGTAACTCCGCGTTCTCCTGACGCTGGTGCAGGCTAGGTAAACCAACACGCACTAACGCAGCGTCATATTTTATACATGATGATTGAAAACCTGAGACTGTGGTTTAAAAAACGGAAACTTGTGAAGCCACAGTCTCAGGTTTTCAATCATACACCAGCTCGCCTGCACTTTGACCGTTTCTTCATTGGTCATATGTTAAACAGTGAACATCCCCCGTTAAGTAGCAGTGTTTAAAGATAGCGACAAACATTTTTTTTTTTGCACGCGTTCAATTTTCAAGGAGTGAGTTTTAGAGATTCCATTCCAAACAACTGAGGCATATTCTAACTACGACCTGGATAACGAACTGTACAACCTAATGAAAGCAGTCGGGTTTCTGAACTCCCTCGTTAAGTGAGACGCCACACCCAACATTCCCAATGACGTGTTAACCGAGCTTACAAACGTAATCATTCAAACGCAAGCTAGAATCAACCATGACTCCAAAGTCTTTCATTGCACTTACTCGAGACAAAGTCTCGCATGAATATTATATGCAAAAGATATATTGTAAGGTTTCTAAGAGAGTGTCATGACCTTGGTTTTGAACGGGTTCGAAAAAAGGCCATTGTCGGAGCGCGATCGGTAGAAAGAACACCCGTCTACCTGGAGCTTAGCACAATAATGTTCAGTAAATAGTTTTTTTTATAAATTTTTATATTATCAGCATATTGCATGAACGAAGAATGTAGATCAGCAAGAAGAGACGTCATTTATGAGAATTGTGAACAGAAGAGTCCTAAAACAGATCTTTGAGCAACTCCAGAACGTGCCCTGTAAACGAAGAGTTCATGTTGTTGACTCGGACGTACGCCTCTCTCTCGGACAAGTAGCTTTTCGACCAGTCGTGTGCTGTGCCACATACTCCGTCGAAGGAAAGTTTGGATAAAAGAATCGTGTGATTGACTACGCCAAAGGCTTTGCTTAAGTCAAAGTAGACAACGTCTAACTGACCTCCGGTACATATCACATGAGATGCGGATAACATAAAGCTAACAAGATTTGTAGTCGTTAATCTGCTGCTCATAAAGCCATGCTAATTGGAAATTTCTAAGTTTTGAAATGAAAAAAAAACAAGAAATAACAATAATAAATAATAATAATAATATTATTATTATTTCATATTATTATTTTTATTAAAAATATTTTGGTGCCTTGTTACCATGGCATAGTGCTTTTCGTTATTATGCGACACGATTGACGAAGTTCTATGTTTGGGATTTCCTAATTGACAACTGCAGAAAGGGAATATGTTAAAATAAAAGATAATGAAAACTAATTATTGAAATTTCATTTGAGATCTTGCTGAAAAAAAAAACTTATTTGAATGATCCACACTCTGGCACCATTCAAGCGCGGAATATGTTTTTGTTCAGTTAAAATGAAATATCTGAAGGCATTAAAAGTGCTCTTCCATTCCTTGCATTCCCTTTCAGACGACTCAATAATCAATTTCACCTATCACTTGGTAGATACCTGAATGTTCTAGTAATCTAGTACTATCTAGTAATGTGTGCATTCGCGACTAAATTGTTCACATCGCACATGATTTACTTTTGCTGTGTATAGCCGACCCTTGAAGAGTATTTGAAGAACCCAGGAGCTTCGTATATTTCTCCCAGATTATCAGAATGTTGAGAACTTTGTTTTTCCCAAAAGGTACCTGGAGGGAATGCTACGGGAATGGCCATCCTGGATGTGGGTCTCTTGACAGGTTTCAAGCCTATTATCGAAGACCTCAAAAAGGTATGTACCATACGCTTCGTTTTTATTTTACTTTTGCACGTGTAACTGTTTGTTTATGCTTTTTATTCATCGCTGTATATGCAGACAAAGTGAATGTAATGTTGACGTACACATCTCTCGGAGAGATGACAACTTATGTGGGAGTTATTCCCTACGGAAGGCGGTAGTAAGGGGATGAAGTTGAGATGTAATTATAAGGAAGCGTACCTTGCAGCCTCGCCGTCTTGTACCTTCTCAATCGGTCCAGGGCTAACCTTGTTCGAAAATTCGAGCCTCTAAAGTAAAGTACCAGACAGCATATCCCACGCGTCAATTCACGACAACTTACCCGAAACCGCGCCTTTCTCTTTCGTGCAGCTCGTCACTGACGGAACAGTTCAATTCTACGAACTGACACGTCGGAGCGTGGCCTTCTACGTTGAATCCATTCCCACGAATGCTGACGTGTGCCTGGAATTTGGGCTCGAGAAGGAATTCGCGATTGGGCAGATACAGTCCAGCTACGTCAAGGTGTACTCCTATTACGATCCAGGTAAGCCATAGGCAAGCCCTAAAAACAGTTTGTGCGTTCACTTTTCCGCAGAACGCGCAGGCACCCGATCGCTGCGAATCCGTGCGAATGCCGAAGCTCGGAATATGATTGAATTGGAATGATTCAATGAGCGCGGGAACAATGACGTTTGACTCGCTTTTTGTCAGTCTACACATGGCGTGTCCGATCTTGTTCCGAGCGATGTCACTCGCTTCCCTCGTTCTCAGCGATTGGATGCCTGTGCGGTCTGCAGGAAACTGAATGCGGAGGCTTTCAGCTGCGCCAGGGCAATCGATATCGATATGACAGGAGATGCACCATCTATACAGTTACTTTCTAACGCGATCGTTTTTTTGTGATCATCGCAAGGACAAAATGCTACACCTGTAGCCCCTTAATCTTTTAACGTGATAGGAAACAAACATAACCTGGTTTCTTTAGATAACGAACGATAACGATAAATACAGTGTGTAAGTATTTTTGGGCTTTCTTTTTTATGAATTTCTAAATACTATCAGTTCCTCGTGAGACTATGATTGGAGAGGGCATTTACAATTTATCTCAATATACAAAAAAAAGAAGCAACGCATGCTTGAATAAGAAAAAAACAATACATTTTGATAACAATTTTCTCAGGTGGGATAATCAAACTCCTGAAGTAATTATCACTTACGTCCATGCTAGCTTGAGCTCGACAGTATAGAATATATTTTTGTTACGTGCCGAATTTCAACCCATCCAATGGACTACCTCCATAAATCCCTGCATGCTCCTCTGCGCGCGTTGCATAATGGGACCTCTTTGGCCATGGAGAGGAGTGGCACGTCTTTGATTTCGAATGCCCGTTGACGAAATAGTGCATCTCAGCTCTGCATCGTAAGGAAGTCAGCGCTCGCTTGCATTGCACCCATTCATCTTCATCAGGGAGCTTGATGAAACACGGGCCTCCAGTGGCCGTAATTATCTGGCTAGACATTGTGAGGAGGGGTAAGCCGTGCAGCGTCCCATACCTTTTGGCGGACTGGCTGCCACTCCAGAGTGTAGCATGAATTTTCCTAGTCACTGATTATTTAAATATCCTCGGAGATTGAGACGATAAAGAGGAGGATCTGCCCAATACAACTCTTTTTGAGCGCAGCTCTTAGGCGCCCGTTTCCGGCTTGAGCGGCGTCGCCATTGGCGTTACCGCGCGTTGTATTATGCGACGTTTCCCATAATGACGTCAGACGTGACGTCACGAGGTTCACTAAGGCCACGAGTGAAGTCACGAGGGTCACTTGTGAAGGTCACGACCTTTACGGTGACCTTCAAGAGGCTTTCACGATTGACCTTCGTGACGTCACTCGTGAAGGCCTCGTCGAACGTCGTGAATGACGTCACGAGGGTAATAAATGACGTCACCAGAGTCATTGGGGTCACGAGTGATGTCAATGAGGGTCACGAGAATCACGAGTGACGTCACGACAGAGAGAGGGAGAAGGAAGGGAGGAGGAGGGGAGGAGGAGGAGGAGGAGGATACCATTCACTCCGTACCCTTCCCTCCTCCTCCTGAAAAGCTGCGCTCTAATTCGGCATTACAGGGAATAGTAAACGTCTTTCATTTTTTCTTCCTTTGTTTACCTGCCAACAAATTCTGGTACGTCGGAAGCCCCCAAACGTGCCCCAGCATTCTATCTATGTTAGTAGGTCACACCAAAACATATGTAAATTGAAGGAAGGTCACCCATTTGAAAATGCACGCACTGCACTTGGTCATGACGGGATGTCGTGGAGTGAGGTTGGCAAATCGAAACCGAAACGGTGGCCAATAGGTACCCAGTTTGCTTTGCGCGGCTATACGCAGCTTGAATCGCTTCGTTTTTGGCAGAGATCTTTTAATGTTTTCAGACACTGTTTTAGAGACCAGTTGCAAGGGTCGGTTGAGAAATGTGAATGGATATCAAAATCGCACTAATACACCCATTTACGCTAAAATAAGTATTCTACAATTTTAAATGCTAAAATAAGTATTCTAAAATTGTAATTGTTATTAAAGTTCTGTAGCGAAGTACTCTCAGGAATGGGGGTACCTTGATACTTCGCAGGTTGTGAAAGTATTTTGCTTTGTTGATGGCTTTTTAATCTTTATAGATCACAATGGCATCAATTTTCACAGTATAGTCACCAACGTACTCCAGTTTAGGAACAGCTTAAAACCTTTAGAGTTAACCCACGGGCTTCGTGCAGAAGATTTATTCAGATTTTTGAACCTCCACAGACATTTTCTGACCCATCATGTTTGTTGGCCATTCGAACAAAGAGGAAAGAAACCACTCCTTCAATACCAGTCGGTTCACTCGAAGTTATGTTAAAAGGAATCTCAAGCGGTTCTCTATTTCAGTAAAAACATTTAAGTCGCACTCATTTGGCCTCCAGAATCACGAATATCGAGATTATTTTTCAGGTGCACAGAGGCTCAGAAAGTTTGTTTCAAAGTAGTGATGAAGCCGCTCCTTCCCAGAGCATGACGTCAGTAAAGGATTTTTCGAAATCTTCGCTCTCGCGTATCTTCAGCACCTATCAAAGCTATGCACGCGCACTCTTGGTATATTCAAAAAGGTCAGAAAAAGACGTCACGACTGGTGCCCGTGCGGGGTAATATACCAGGGAAGCTTGCAATTTCACACGCTGCCCACACGAGCGACACACGCTTGGCGGCCGAAAGATTCTATACTCCGTTTCACCTTATGTTGTACCGGAGAGAAGGCTAGAAGCGCGAGCCCATAGCGTTTGGAGCTGCTCTTAACGCACGAGAGCTTGTGCCGCTGAGATGTGCCCTAGAACAAGGAGCTCGCGCGTAGTAGCCTTTCCTGCGGCACGTCATACGGTGAAACAGAGTATAGTATGGTGTAACGACTGGTCGGAGCTTTTTCGTGTTTTCTCGCGTTCAATTACATCTTGGGGGAAAACAAACGCGATATTCAGATTCACGAGACAAAAATACTCTAGAATTTACCTGTACCTCGTTTTTACCAATAACCTTTTCAGCTTCCCTTTATAAGGGCATAATAAAGCTATGCCTAACGAATGCTATCACTAAGTCCGCATACGGCTAAAGATAGCTTTGATTCTCAAATATCAAGGCTGCGAACAGCGAAATACCCTGTTTCTATGCTAACCTTAGCCGCTGAGAACCTTCTAAGAATAAAAAAAAAAGAGTGAAGGAACCATACACAAAATAAGAAATAAAAACAGAGGGACTGTAAGCATTCCTTCAATCCACTTGGTATCACACGGTCTCAAGAGGATTGGAAACCGGATCAACTTGACGATAGCTTTCTCAGCGGGTGTAGCCCGAAACAACCCATTCCCGTTTGAACCCGTCCCATTCTAACCCTTTCCCGAATCGACCTTCCCGTTTGGAACCCGTCCCGTTTCGACCTATTCTCGAAACGACCTTCCCGTTTGAACCCGTCCCATTTCGACCTATTCTCGAAACGACCTTCTCATTTGAACCCGTCCCGTTTCGACCCATTCTCGGAACGACCTTCCCGTTTGAATTCGTCCCGTTTCGTCCCGTTCCCAAAACGCCCTTCTCAATTGAACCCGTCCCGTTTCAACCGGATACCCGAAAGACCCTATGCTTTTGAGCCCGCCCATCTTCAACCCATTTGTATAAGACTCTGCGCATCACAACCTCTTCGCGAAAAGTCTAATTGTTCTAGCCTTGGTCTGGCACCTTTCTGATTAAAGGGACGGTGAACCGAAATTCGGAATTCAGAAAAACAATGCAGGAGATGTAGGCGGGACGCTACAGTCCCTACAACACTACTTTCGTAAGGCGATATCTCGAATGGACGGCCGCATTTTTGGAAAGAGGAGGTCGAGACTGAACAAGGCCGACGAGGCGCGTGACGTCAAGGTACCTAGTTTCCTCCTCTCTTTGCTTCACTCCCTCAAGGCGGCGAGGCGGAGAAGACGCGAGGCCGTTCCTCTCCTTCTCGGAAAAACATGACGTCAACAAACCTGTCAAATGCGCCTCCTTTTCTTGAAAAATACGGTCATCCGTTTGAGGTATCGCTGTATGAGTGATGTTTTGGTGTTTGTAGCATCCCGTTGGACGCTTTTGCCGCGTGTTTTGTGGAATCCAGATTTCGGTTCAGCATCCCTTAAAGGCCGACGACCAGCCTTGAGATTCTGCAGCAGAAGATCCCCTCCTTGGGAGGAGGAAACAGGCAACGGTGGACAGGGCAGAAGGAGGGAGAGGAGGAATCGGGGGAAAAGTGAGAGCGCGAACTGGTTGTCGGTCTTTAAGAATATATGTTCTGAAATATTACTGCATGCCAATGTATTCTAAAAATATGCACCTCTCTCAGGCAAGCTTCGAAGTAATATATTATTCTTACTTCAAGCACTTAAAGTGCTTTTGCTTGTTTTTTCTTTTTATTTATTTCAAGTTGATCCTTATAACGTGCAACCGCGAAAGGGTCTATGTACACTCTGCGACACCGTTACTGCAAAAACAACCTTGTAGCTTTTTTTTTAATTTTTCTTCGAAATGATATTAGCAGGCACCAAATTTTAGGGCTTAGGGGACTGACTCAGATGTGCACTTCCAAAGACAGTAATAGTTTTTATGGCAGCCTTTTAATTCTATGAGATAAACAGCAAAGCCGCCGATCGCTTGTTCGCGCTACGTACAGTATAATGAAGTCTTGCGTACATAAGCATATTGGGTAAGCTAAAATTAGCGTCACCATCGGGACGCCGTACTTAGGGTATCTAAAGTGTTTGCGTACGTTATCCTAAAACCTCATATTAGTGATCTTGATATTTCGGGGAGCGATAAATCAGACAGGGTGACAGGCATATGATTGCGACTTTATTTTCTTTTGCAATTTCAAGCACTGAACACACGCGCACACAGAAAAACATCATAGACCAGAAAATGCCTTCGCCTTGTTGAGAAAGTCGAACAGGGAAATCGTGCCATCAGAAAGGCAACACTCCAGTTCTGATAGCTTGCGGTCTTTGCTGACCCGCTTGTGCTCCCCGGCCCACACGACACCACTATTTGCAAGCTGCTGCAAAGATACCCTTGTTAAAGCCTCATCCCGTTTGATCAAATCGATGAAGCTGTAATTGTCCGGGTGAGCTATCCCTGACACCGCGTTTATCTTACGGTGCCATGTCTTCAAGGTTGTTTCGGGAGAGGGAGAAGTGAGGACAGACATTGGACACTTGAACCTAATCAACTGTTAACGAACAATACAAACGAACCGACCCAACTGATAACAAACGATGGCCGAAGCGGGAAGGTTGTTTCGGGATAGGGCGAAATGGGAAAGGATGAAACGGGAAGGTCGTTTTGAGCCGGGTCGAAACGGGAAGGTACAAACGGGAAGGTTGAATTGGGAATGGGTCGAAACGGGAATCCCCTTCTCAGCACTTAACACGCTTTCTAGCTTGTGCAAAAATTCAATCCCACCTCACACCAAAAATCAGACTGCACGAAAAGGCATAAGACCCGTTTTATTCCTTGTACTCAAGTAGTTTATTTCATTCCCCTCACCTGCTGCAAACAATACATCGGCTAAACAAAAAGCTGCGTAAATGATGGGACTACGGGAAGATGAATATAACATAAACAGGGCGATTTCCAGACATTTAGGAATACGTCGCTGAGACTGGTGATTTCCCCTACAACCCCCTACACCCCCAACTGGGGTGTAAACCCCCTTCCCGCACCTTATTTTTCCGGAGGCACCCCCTTAATTGACAACGACTCCTCTATTTTCAATGCCTCCCCCCCCCCCCTTCGAACCCCCCTAAACATTTAGACACCCTCCTTAATTTCAATTCCTGGGGAAATCCTTGGCTGAGACTGTGGATGCACAGCCTAACTGAGAAAAGCGCGAACTAATAGGTAAGAGCGGTCAACAGCTCACAAAAGAAATAATTGAAGAAAAAATAGCACGTGCACGAATGTCACTGCATCAGCACCCCTCCCCAACTTTATCAGGGAAGAATAGGGAAAATTGAGAGAGACATTTTAGCAAGGATTTTATTTGTATTCAGGGTGTTTCACGTACAACAATTGATAAAGTTGGGCGAGTTGGTTTGACATCATGAAAGGGGAACAGCGCGAAAAACAAACGAGGGACGAGTAGAAGAGCTGTCCCGACTGTACACCTCTGTGAATAGACGCGGTTCCCCTCGAGTGGCATGTGACGTCAACCACCGCACCCCTTGATGCCACGTGTGCCACGGGGGTTGTCTACCAGATCCCTCTCTCGTGCGGCAGAGTTTACATAGGACAGACGGGCAGGTGTATAAATGTAAGGGCAAGGGAACATTCCCTTTCCCTCCGTTCGTCCCCCTCTGGCCACATCACAATTCATTGTTGCCGATGCGGCTGTGAGCCACGTTTCCATGATATCACAATTTTAGTGCGCCACAAACACAAAACCGTGAGGGAAATTGATGAAGCACTTTTTATATCTGTGAAAGGAGAGGGAGCGTGCGTCAGGTGCGCCGTCCTTAGCTCTGAAGAGTGACGAGGTGAACTTTATCATGACTTGTGGCAAGTTCGCTTGTTCGCACATAAGGGTGTGCGTGGAACTATTTTGACGGGTTGTTTGTGTGTTTGCCCTCTTTATTTCGTGTTTTGGGCAGAAATAAACTTTCAGTTGCCAGACAGCGCCGTGTCTGTCGTTACCTCTCCTACTCGTCCCTCGTTCGTTTTTGCGCTGTTCCCCTTCAATATTGTTTCACGTAGAGGTGAAAAATATTCCTACAACGAGTGTGTTCCAGGTAAAAATATAATTTTATCGGGACCGCATTACTCGTGGAGGTGGACGTGAGAAAATGCGCGATACTTACTAATTAGTTCCCTAATTAAGTTAAAATGACAAATTAACTTTTTAATTATTGAAAGTAGCCATGTGGTTTTAATTATAAACTTGCTGAGCAACAGCGAAAACCACTAAATTCGGGATTCTAAGAAAGACCGAGCGCGTGAGAATCCTAGTTGTACACTAAAGTTACAACTTGCAGAGCAGGTACAAGGCTAGCGGTTCCGTAACTCAGCTAAACCTATAACGTTGGTGCGCAGGGACAATGACCTTTCACATCCCCCTTCATACACGATTCCAGTTTAATCATATTCTGAGCTTTGTTATTGTTACCGGTTCAGTTCTAATCATATTCTGAGCTTCGTTATTGGTTGTGCTCCTTCTATTGCTTCACGTCATTGGCCGTCTCCGAGCTCTGCAAGGAAGAGAATATACAGGCCTTCTTTCAGTGTCTGAGCACTATACTTCGTTTCAGCTTCCGTCCGAGCGCAGCCAAAGGCTGAGGGACGGTTCGCAACTTCGAGAAAAGCATTCCTACGCACCACAAAGTAGTCCGCAAAAGTAATTTTTAAAAAATAACTGTTTTGTGCGTAAACATTGCACAACATTCCAGATATGTACTGCTGAGAATGATTTTGCAACGAAAAATAATTAAATATCTGAAGTTTATGTTTTTATTAATACATGGATATGCATGTGGTTTGGTGAAAATACGTACATCCGCTGGCAACACGGCCGCAGCGCTCGGTTTTTCTGTGTGATTTCGTTCCCGGTATTGGCCGAATCATGTGCTTCGCTTCTTTCCTCACCGAGTCGCTTCAAAACGTCCTTTCGCAAAGGCACATTTCGGCGTCAGGCGCGAGAGGTCGTGGTGAATGCCTACTCTCAAACTCGGCAGGAAACTCCGGCCGCGTCGTACCGCGAATGCGTTGTAAACAAGAAAAGCGTCCGGGCCACTACAATTCACTGATACGGGGCGAAATCGGGACACCCCTTTACCGGCCGATCACATTGAACGTCGAGAAGCAGGTGGAAAGGACTACGCCTCGAGCTCTGGTATATCCAGGTAATACAAGGAAACATCAACGGCCGGGTCATCGGGCACCTTGCAATGTGTACTTACATCTAGAAACTATGCCGAAATGCCGAAAAGGTGGAAAGCTCGGACACAGACGCCAGCGGCTAGCCTACGTACTTACATCCCCTGTGACTGAATTTCAGAACGTGAAAGGGCACTTTTAAACCTGTAGCAGACGATACCGTTGATACACCCGTAGCAGACGAAATACTCGGCGAGCGCGGACGGCGCGGACGACCAGCGGCGCAGCGGAGTGATACAAAAGTGCAGGCGAGATCACGTGACCTTTCGCCGACGTGTGATTGGCTCCGGCCACACGTAGCTTTGGCTGCGCTCGGACGGAACCTGAAACGAAGTATAGCACTCCTCCGCGATTTCCTTCGAATCTGCCAGAGTCATCACGTTTACAGCGGCGAGTGGGTGATCCGAATGAAGCGCTGGCTGAACGCCAACGCAGGCTACCGTGGGCACGGTACGGCTCCTGGCGCGCTCCGAGCACCTTGCTCGGAGTCACGGCGCGAGCTTACGGAAGCAATACTTCTTTGTAAGGCAGCCTGCGGTAACGCTACGCTAAAACTGCCCAATACATAACCTGCCGCGGCGCCACCAATGCTAGCGGAAAGTATCGCAACCGTCTTTACATAAGGCGGCTGCATTTCACCTGCTAGAGATTAAGGCAGTCTGCTCTTTTTTCGCACTGCCATTTTACAGATACGTCCTGCACGGAGTTCTACGCCCCCGACAACTCGAGCCCCCTGCTGAAGCTGCACTGCGACGACACCGAAGTCTGCGCGTGTGCCGAAGGTAAGAGCGCCAGAACGGGCAGCAAGAGGTAGAATGAACCGCCTGCTTTTTTAAGTGAAAAAGTATAAGTTTTTTGTTTGTAAGCTTAACGGACTTGCTAAGAACAAGCCGCGAAAGCTACCCTATAATTCTGTTTGTGCAGGTGAGCTATATGGCCTGGGGGACATAATACATGGGACTAACCCTCACTATCTGTCAAATCAATAACTAAAATATGTTAATCAAGTTTTTAATTAATGAAAATAGACCTAAGATTCTAATTAGGAGCTTGCTGAGCATCATGGAACACCACTTAATCGGTCAATATCGGACTGACTTAAGCTACGATAAGATGCAAAACCATCGCTGGGGCCAGTAAGAGGGAATCGGTGGCCGACTGGGTTAACGCGTCTCAGTTCTGAACTTGGAGCGAAAACTTGCGCTGCAGAACTCTCTGGGTTTGATCCCCACGCCCGGCCCGTTTTAATTTGATGAGCATCGTACTAGCACGCGTGTGTGTGATCACCACTGCGTGGTGCTCGTTAAAGACCCAGGTTACCGGCTGTACTGTACTGGCTAAATGTCTCATCTACAGCTGAGAGACAGGTCACCCGTCGAGGCAAACCAACTTCGAGGCTGTCTGACCATAAAACTACGCAATTTGTTTTAAGGAGTGTTATAGCATTGGTTGTCTTGCTCCTGCCGCACGAGTGGTGACTATTTAGCTCACCACCGTGCTTCCTACCTGCTCCAAGTTTTTCTTTATATTTACTCACTTAGTGGTTTTCGTTGATGCTCAGCAAATTTATAATTAAAACCTAATGTCTAGGTTCAAAACATATTTCAGTTAATTAGCCGATTGATCGTTACCTTTAGCCTTCTATATTATGTCCCCCTGGCCGTATAACTCACTTGCACAAATCACATTAGTGTCACTTTTGCCGCTTTTTTTAAAACACATGTCACGCTTAAACACAGCACCTTGTAATAAAGGAAGGATTTCGTGCTTTCGGTATGGACCGACGGACCCTGAGAAATAATCCCCAAGTCGGTTTGATCAAAATCGGGAAATCGGAAAACCCCGAATTTTAGCTGTCTTTACATAAGAGCAAACGAGCTTAGAAGGGAGTAAACTTGTTTAAAGCTTTATTTTGCTTGTAGGCAAAACACAACCCCGATTGAACCGTCCCCGAGGATTTTTTGGGGGGAGGCCTGTTGTTTCCTTCTCATGTTAGAACATCTTCCAAGCATCTGGGAAGCGAATGTTTTCTGTGGTTTCGAGAATCCCAAGCCCTCTTTTCTTGAATTCGAATAAAGGCCGATCTTCGGCGGACATAAAAACATTGACACCGAAATACGTCGAATCTGTAGAAAAACAAGTAAACCTCGAAAAAGCACTCCCGCATTTGAACCCCTAAAGAACAAAACCTCATGTAAGCAGGAAACGACCGGCATAAGAAATCGTTACAAAAAGGTATAATGAAAAGATGTCGTCGCATAAATTCGGCGTGTCTATGTGCCACTACATTTAGCGAACACCCCTATTAAACACGTGGTCATGTGGCTGCTCTCAGGTCGGTCCAGTGGCTGGTGCTAATACGGGCAACCTAACTAGGTGACGTGATGTGTGATCACTTTACACTAGGTTGTCACGTTTAGTCACGGCGTCACTCGTGATGTCACCGAATGTCATGGTGTTGTGTCAGGTCGAGGTAACACTCCGTCAGTCCACGTCCCACGGTTAAAGTGCCGCTCTATTCTGCCTTTCAGGGGGCTGTCCACCCGAGAAACCTCTGGCCCGTTTCCTCAAGGAAAGCGAAGATGATACCGAGCGTCGGGAGAGCCTGAGAGAGTTCGTCTGCGATAAGGTGGACTACGGTGAGTGAGCTGCTATCTGTGTGATGGCCCGAATCTTTCACCGTGACCCATCAATATAAATAAATTATATCGAGGTCATTGGCAATCTGTGCACCTAAACGAGACCTTTAAGTTCAGCTTACGCAACATATTACAGAAAATGACCCGTACAGTGTGTCCCGAACCTGGTATGGCTTATTACACTCGACTTAAAATCGGCATATCAATATGTCTCATATACGCCTTCCGAAATCCCGATAAATGCTCTGCAGGAAGAGACATTTTGCGACTATTAAAAGCGTTAAAAATCCTCGCTGCGGAAATGCTACGTCAAAGGGGGCTTCCATCGGATCTCCCTGGGCCAGCAAATGCCTTTTAATTGGTGTATGTATTTTCTGATGGTGTTGGCCGAGTATCCCGTACACACTGGTTTCCGGGTGGTCGAAGCTAGCAGCAAAATAATTAAAACGGCACCGACCTTCTTAAAAAAGTTTCTCGTTTATGCCATGAGAGGACGCGTGTTTCTCACAAAAAAGTTCCGCCGCAGCAAAATTTTTTCCCCAATTTTCAAGTCACGAGGTTCACTTTGAGTTGGGAGCGATTTTATAACACGCGTCTCTTTCCGCACGTCCTCGGGAAAAGATGAATGAATCTGAATCCCTCTTACGGACACCGAACTCCCTCCAATAATATATTTACGTGCCTGGACTGCCGACGTATGTAAAAAAAAGGAACTTTGCCTCGACAAGGAAATTTCGGTGCAATGTTTTCGTGCACGACTCCTTTTGAGTGACGAGTAATTCCGACCGTGCTTTTCATTCGGCACATCGACCAGTGTAGATGCCTGTCGCCAGACACAAAATGAGTCTGGTACGTAAATCATCTCCAGTATTTTTTCTTCCTTCTTGTTTGAGGGGGGGGGGGGGAGAGGGGGGGAATTTCTTTGCCACACATGTCTTATTCAGGCACTTAAAAAAAGATCCTGCATAAGCGCGCCATCGGTGACTCGTTACGGGCTATTCACACGAGGGAGAAATTCCTCCCTTTACTCGTCGGGATCCGCACCACGTGGCGTAACAACCTCAAGCTTTTGCGCGGAGCCGCGCTGACATAGACATCCCAGGGAGTGGGGCAGCATTTGGCTCGTGCTGCATAAACCCTCCCCGTTTTGGTGTGGAATATTTTCGCAATTCGCTGTACTTGGTTAGCGTGTCTCGCAACTTTACAGATTCTGCTCAGCGGGATACCGCAGGTGGCATCGGGATCGCCTAACTTGTTGTTGCTTGCGCTGTTGCGCGTGTTGTCCGACGCACCCGAAGGAGTCTTTGATTTGCATCAGTGGCGTCCTCAAGCCGCCCCTCATACAACTGGTTTTGAATTCCACGTTCTTAACCATTCAAGAAGTATTTGTTTTTTTTTAGCAGGAAGCATTTGGTTGTTTTTTGTATCTAACAGCGCTGCTGCCTGAAGACCTTTGCGCACAGTTGCGTTTGAGTGCGTTTGACTGCGTTGCGGCTCTGAGAAACCAGGACACCCCTGCTTCTCATATCGCGTGCCGAGCTATTCCTCGAATTGGATTCTACACTTCGTACGAAGCACAGATGTGCAGGCGACTCGCTTTCGTTTCTCGAAGCAACGCAGTTAAACGCACTCAAACGCTCTCAAACGCAAAATGTGGGCCTTGAATCGCGTATCGCCGTTTCATGTACTCCTCCCCTTTTCTGCTCTCGTCAGCAGTCACCGAGCCCTGTTGTCGAGACTCCGACCGCAAAATGAGTCTGATAACACTGACATCCCTCTCGGATCCCCACCGTTCGTGTGAATACTGGAGTCGGCGAGGGAGTCCCGAGGGTTCTGCCGACCACAGACGTCACGCGTGTCCCACTCTGAAATAACCCCGGTGTCAATACCCCTATTCACACAGAAGGCGCCCTTCCTCGTAGATGGCGCGGATTTCTTTACGGAAAAAACGAGTTGCTCGAAGCCGCGCATGCAGGTCGGACGCTCCAAGAGGTACTCGGGCCACGTGCTGTTTTCCGCCAATCTATATAATAAAAATATTAGCGCGAAACACGAAGGACAAGGGAGGACAGGACAGGTCAAGCTTTACTTTCAATTCACGTTTTAGTGAAAAGCTAAAGGACAAAAAAGGACGAAAATAAATGTATGAAAGAAGTATAAAAAATGAAATGGAAAAACGAAAAAGGATTTAGAAGAGCAATAAATTAATTAAAAAAAAGTTAATCAAAAAAATTTAAAATAAGGAAGTAAAAGGTCGAGAGGAAGTACCTATTTTATAAAACAAGGAGGTGTCGTAGTTCCTTTGGTGACAAGTTCACTGCTGGCGCGCTTATGCAGTATTCGTTTCTTGCTGCGATGGCCTTGGCTCCGTAGATTTCTCTGGTTCTTTTGTCGTGGAAGCGCCTCAGAACCCCGGCGCTAGCGAACTACGGGGTGCACCCACTGTCCTTCACATGTAAGTCTAGGTGACCTGACGGGGAGGACGTTCGGCTCACCTTCAAAAGTAACCACCTATGCCGGATGTACTCGCCAAGATCGCAAAAGAGACTACCCAGTTACGATTCGGCTCACACAAAACTTGCAAAAATAACGAACTGTTTCCAGTTGTTTTAGCGCGGCCCTAAACAAGTCCCGTTTTTATTGAGCAGCGTAGAGCTTTGATGCGGAAGCATTTTGACTCAAGGCTTCCGGCTTCCCTACGTTTATCCTATCAGATGTGGCTGAATGTATCATCAAATCCAACCGAACAAGAGAGGGTAGAGACAAACGACACCGACCTGCAGTCGTCCCATTCATGCATCGCATCTCACACAGCTTCAAGAGAGTCGCATCCAAGCATGATGTCCGGTGGTTATATCTGCTGCAGACATGCTAACCGGACTTCGCCCCAAATTAAACTCGCAGCGCCACAAGGCGGACAAATGCCGCGTGAGACATGCCCACAAGTACATAAACTGTGACCGCAGAGCGGTGTACGAGATTAGTTTATGTGGGCCAGACCTGACGATGCGTCAACGTCAGGCTCAGGGAGCATGAGCTTTCTCTGAAATCCTCCCTGTCAGGTCATCTAGTAACAGCTAGAGTAGCTGACCGGGAGGATTTCTGGAAAAGTTTTCCCCGTCAGATCTTCAATGGCAAGCAGTCCGAGAAGAGATGCGTGCTGATTTTTCACGACGTTGAGACGCTGGACCGTGAACTTGCCACGCCACTCCAAGGTAGCCTTGAAAGTCCCCAGGACGTGCAGACGTAGGTTGCCGGGACCCGACACCTCTCCTTCGGCTTCGTCTAGAACAAGAGGAAGCCCCGGGAAAGAGGGTGAAACAACGGTGGACCTCCGCGCCCGAGTAAATTTTGAACTTTAAGGTCACCTCGCCTTACATACGAGGGACTGTAGGTGTGCCTCGTTGTTCAATAGCGCGGGGATTCTGAGGCGCTTTCACGACAAAAGAACTAGAGAAATCTGCGAAGGCCAGGCCATTGCAGCAAAAAGCGCATCCTGCATAAGCGCGCTATCAGTGAACTTGTCACCCTAGGAAAAACGAAACTTCCTTATTTCCTAAGTTATATTTCTGCTCGACCTTTTGTTTTCAATTTTTAATTAATTTTTTCGTTCCTTTTAATATTTGCATTATTCTTTCGATTCATTTTTTATCACTTTAGTCCTCTTCTAAATCCTTTTTGTTTTCCCAATTTATTTATTTATTATCCTTTTATATAATGCGGAGAGGAAGTCGTCTGCTTCTTCCGCAAGACGTCAGAACGATGCCGAGCTCTGATTGGCTTTGATTGTAAGGGAGTGGATAGACCTGAATGCTGGATGCCTCGAAGTCTACCTAATATTTTTTTTGTCAATTATACAATTAACGGTTCGGCGTTTTGACATCATCGCAACCCGTGTGCAAGGAACAGACGAACTTGCGCGCTGCATACATTTCTATCCGTCCTTTTCTTCCTTTTATCTTTTCATTAAAATGTCAGTTGAAAGAAGCGCTTGTCCCGTCCTGTCCTCCCTTTTCTTTTGTCTTTCGCGCTAATATGTATATGATCTGCAACCAACTAGGCCACCAACTAATTTTGCCAATCTATACTCCGCTCACCCTTATAGAGAAACTGCAACGAAATGTTGGCGCTTATTCGTTTGTCTATACGTGTTCAAGAGCGAAGAGTCACATCAGACACCCCAATCTCTTGTTAAAAAAGACACGAAAAAGAGTTTTAATAGTGTTTAAACCATTACTAAATGGCACCCGGTGGACGTCGCTAAAGCCTAGTCTGTAATATCTGTCTAGGAACATTGCTAGGTAATGACAGTGCCTGTCTCGCCTAAAACCAACGTTACTAGATTACCTCAATTGTGGAACTCCTGCGGTAGAGGGTAACCCCCCTCACTCACTTCAATCCGCCTCCCGTCGTTTGAAGCGCCATCTAAATTTTCGTTTCATAACTGTGCGTTATATAGAGCTGACCTAGAACGCCATATAAACGCTGTGCTTTGAAACGTATGTATTCCATAGAATCCACTGCAGTTACCATAGCAGCCGTTCGGCGCGTCGAGCGACGGGAGGCGAGTCGTCGTGAGTGAGAGGGGGCACTTAGATTTCTTGTTTCTGCAAGACCACCATCAACCTCTCCTTATATTTAAGCGTGTGAATTCTTTGATTTCGGAAATCGCGGTGATGATATGGGCCGTCCAAGGGAAAGAGTACGCCAAACCACTGGCCAGAACTCCCTTGTTCGACCCAGTACTCGCCAAGAGACTCTTCGAGGCTCCGAAATCATGATCTCAGCCACCACCGGGGTTACGTTTTGAATATCCATTAGGCCAATTATGGCAATGGGCTCGTCAGTTTAGAATGAGACTCAGGTACTTCCCTACCTCACGCAATTTCAATGATTCTAGTCTGGCTGGGGACGCCGCAAGACAAGTACACGAGGGACGGCTTCAAGTACGTGGTATTCAGGATCAAGCAAGTTCTCAAACCCGGTAAGAAGCTCACCAATATTAGCCTTTTAAACAACATAAGGTCCGCATAATAATTTTTTTTACGGGAGGTTTGGTTCACACGGTGCGCAGGTATTTCAGCTGGACAACAATTAGTACCTTGATGTTGCTAACCATTTGTATTTATGCATATACATCCTTAAAATGTGTTACCTTATAAAACAGTCGCTCCATCTTTGTTGAATAATGAAATCAATCAGATGGGCCGTTGTTTTAGATAGGCGCAATGCTAAGTGTTATTTTTCTTTCATAAATTACAGTCGAAAACATTGGGCCTGAATATTTTATTGGTATCTTCACCTAAATTTAGCTCGGTACAGAATAACGCGTAAACGTCTGGATTTGGTAATCTATTACAGATTAATTTTGATATTTTGCCTGAAATTTTGATAATATTGCCTGAAACTTCGAATGTACCAGATTTAGTCATTAGTTTCTACTGAAATTTAGAGAATAGTTGTCACGGTTTTGCTTCATTTAATAGACAACTAATTCTTGAGTTGAAAACTATTCCGGGCCCACTCAAACCTCCCGAATATTAATCTTTACTGTGTAGATGTGAAGGGTCAAGCATTATAGCATTGTCGAAACAGATGTTTCAACCTCTTTGTGGAAAACATTTTAGGCTGCATTGCAGCTGTTCTGTTACAATTAGCAGACTGGACTTCTAGCTTTTTATATAAACAATTCAAATAGTTATGAGTATGGTTTTACTCATTTTAATAATTTATTGCCTTCGACATTAGAACACCTTTCATATCCGTATACAATATAATTTCTGCCAACGCTTTAAATATCTAACCATCTTGATAGTAACATCAGCAACTACCACGCAGAGCGACTGCCAATTCCTCGATTTTGCAGATATTGCAGCTGGCAGGATCTCCAGCGCATTCTCCGAGTCGGTTAACAAAACCACCGCAAACCAAAACGAGTTACCTATGCTAACAATCTGAAAAGAGGAGCTCTATTTGATCTTCCTTTACGGCTCTAGTCCTTGTTCGATCAATTTCTCATCTTTGTTTGCGTTGTGCCTGCAGCGCTTTAATCCCCTGCACTGGTGGCTGCTCCGAATACTGAAAATATGATGGCGTAACGGAATCTGATATTTTTTCAAGCCGTTTTAGTTGCATTTTGTGAAACGCCCTGTGGCGTGATTAAAAGACGAGTGTTTAATGCATTGCATACACTTTGAAATGAGTTAGAGACGCTGCTATACTTCGCTTCATCTTAAGTCACGACGCAGCCGATGCTACGAGCTGAAGGGACCAATCAAACAGCGACAAACGTGCGCCATCATGGGGATTGTCTTGTTGCTGTACGTGTTCTATCATCACTGAACCATATTATAAACAAAGAAAAATCCAGTGACTCGCGCTTCTCACGCTGCTTGATTGGCCATTATCTCGTAATGTCGGCTGTGTATGAACATAAAGGGAAGCTGAAGAGGTTCTTGAAATAAATCAACTTAGAGGTGAATTCTAGAGTATTTTTATTATGTGAATCTAAACATTGCGTTTGTTTTCCCAGAAGATGTAACTCGAAAAAATACGAGAACCGTCCGACCAGTTGTTACGTCATAAAGCTTGGAGGACGCTTAAGCTTCGCCTTCAAGTGTGGAACGCGATAGCGTTGACGGACCCGGTTCGCATCGCCTTCTCATTCGCTTCTCATGCCCTTCCTGCCACTGAGCACGAAGTGCGGTAGACATGGCTTAAGTCAGTAGCCTGTCTGGCTCGCAACCGGAGGGTCGTCGGTTTGAATCCCACCTAAAATTCTTTGAAGTTTTTCTTAAGGCGAAATAATAATTTTTTCCCGCGCAAGGTCATGTGGCTGTGACGTATTTACCCTATCGACCAATCGGGAGTTTCGCGTCACGCCACCGACACCGGCTTTTCTGCCGCGCCACCGAGGCTGGCTTTTCTGCGACGTTAAGGAGCTCCTCAACGCTTTCGTGTTAAAAGAATACTTCGACCACCAACGCGTGTCACTCGTGTGGGCAGCGCGTCCAATTGTAAGCTTGCCAGATATAGTCCCCGGCACTGACAGCAGTCGCGACGTCTTTTTCGCACCTTCTTTTGAAAATAGCAAGTGTGCGCGTGCATAGCTTTGATAGATGCTGAAGATGTGCGGGAGCGGAGATTCCGAAACTCCTTTTATGAGATAACGCTCCGGAAAGGAGGGCTTCAGCGATACCTTGAAACTGATTTTCTGCAACCTCTGTGCAGCAAATGAAAAAAGAAATCTCGATATTATTGATCTTGGAGGCCAAATTAAGACGCTTTAACTGTTTTTGCTCAAATACAGAACCGCTTCAGTTTCCCTTTGAGCTGAAAGGAAGTACAGCTACGCGACAGAGTCAATGAGCCCCTCCGATGTGAATACACCGGTGCTCAGGTCGCGAGGCCGAAGAGGACCTGCACGGCAAGACTCGGCACATCAAGGCTCGTGAGCGTTGCGCCAGCTTCGACCTCGAGCTGAACAAAGACTACGTCGTCATGGGGCTGGACTCTGAGTACCTGGAGCACGTGGAGTACGGGCCGGACCAGTAAGCAAAGCATCACCCTTTCTAAAAGTGTCGCTCTCGCGTGTCGCGCTCTATACTTCAAGCAAGTCTACCCCAACGCGTTGCTCCGCGGTTATGGCGCGTTCACACTGGGGCGGATCCGCAAACGCGAAGCGGATCCGCGCGTTCTCAACCGCAAAGCGGCTACGATCGATCGGTTGGAGCGCGTTTTCGCCAACCGCTTCGGGACCGACTTCTCCCATCCGCTTTCACGAACCGCAAAGCGGCAACCAATCACAACGCGACGTGACGTCAGTGACTTTCCAAACAAGATGGCACCTGTCGCTGGTGGGGCGTCCAAGGCGCTGTAGTCCTAGCGTTACAGCAGACAAATCAGCGGAGAAACTTGATGTTCATGTCCATCACTTGAATCCACCGCGAAAACAATTGACTCGTAATCTTAACGGGCTTCGCACCGGTGATTTGGTTCGGGTAAGAGTTAGTTTAGTATTCCAGGTGCCACAGCCGGAAGCTCGCTGTCTTGCACTGCCCGTAGAACGTCGGAACCAGCCCCTGATCGACCGAAATGTCAGCTTATGTACCCACTAAGATAGTCGCGTGAACTATTGAAAGCTTTCGACACCGTGCATGACCGCCACGAACGAAGGCCGGTGGAGACGTCGTGAGCTTGATTGCGTAGCCAACGCACTACCGCGGAGCGGGCAGGGTACCTGCGCTAGCTCGACCTGTAACGTTTACTACTAACAAAAGAAATAAAGCGAACATACTCAAGGCTGCCTGAACTCATGATGCGTGCGAACATCCCGAAGAAAAATCTTCAGAGTGCCAAAATAGCAAAATTTTGGCTTTGGATCGTGGATTGAAGTGGATTTTGGATTGTAAAACAGGGTCGCCAAACGCAAGTCTCAAAAGATCACGCGTGACCTTTGAAAAACTGGCAACCGCCTCTCGCCAACCGCCTCTCGGCGAGTCTGAACGGGGTCGCTCGAGAACCACATTCGCAACTGCCTCGCGAACGCGGATCTGCTTCCAGTGTGAATGCGCCATTAGGGATAGGGACAAATGAGCATGGAGTCTTCCTGCGCCTGAAAAAAGGAGGCGCGGAAAGGGGAGAGGGACTGATCATGTATGCTACTACGGTGCCTAGAACCGGGGTATACTTGCCGCTTCCAAGAAGGTAGTTCCTCGATTTCCGCCTGATGACGTCATAGGAAGTGTCACGTTGTGGCCGGTGGCGGTACAGGCGGTGTCCCAGCAGCGGTGGTGGATGTGGCAGACGCCTGTTCCGCTCCACGTCGCTCTCCAGCATAGAGTTATTACAATAAACGCTAGAGGCTCAGCGGGCGCTAGTGTGCTGTTGCATTTTGAAGCAGACAGCAAGCAGTCAGAAATTGACTTCCGGTAATGCATTTCTATGGGAAAAAGCGAGTGCATTTTCTCTCTGCGCTCGATTATAAGAGCAAATATCACGAATAATTTGTACGTACTAGGCACATTGGAACATTTCTCAGTCACGCAGACAAAATAATTGGTCAGTTACAGCATTTTTATTTGAAATTCGTGGCATGAAAAACGGTGCTAAACCCGCTTCGTACGTGTATTTATGTGCACTGTCGGACACTGTTAGCGCGAACACGGCGTCGACGCTTTCCAGCATGGGGGATATACGTGCCAAACGAACGAAGGACATGAGGAAAACCAAGAGAGACGGCAAGAACTACGCAGTAACACTTGATAAGTAACTCCTTGTGCATGCAGACGATCAAAATAAATTGAAAGCCACGTAATATAGTCAGATTTGCAATAAATAAGTACTGCTTTATTCTTTCTGCTCATGAATACGTGCGAGATGCTTGTTCTGGGTTCAAATCATCACCCGCACGCTCCAAATTTCTGCAAATAGGGGAAGCCAGACAGCAGGTGCCCGATAAAAACTGCCCGACATAGGAAATAATAAAAAGACACACCTTTCGTAACTCACGAGCTTTATTTTTTGCGTTCGAATGTTTCTTTAACCGATCGTAAAGATGCACGACGGAGTCAATTTCATCCAATGACAGGACGGGCATATTAGCAATATATATATAAGCACCACCGAAATGCTAGCAAACCTTGAACACACTCTACATTCATTTCGATCGTTAGTTTGCTTAGAATCGTCGCTCGTTTTCACATACCTTCCTTGAAGCAGAGGTTTGGGCCTGAAATAGAGCGAAGTTTAGCATCGTTCAGTGGTAAAGAAAAATGCTGTAACTAAAGCAATTACACTTTCACAATACCAATAAAGGTACGTACTATCCGGTACAACCGAAATGACAAAAGTTATTTATGTTATTTTCCGGCGAAGAGACAAAATTCACGCACGTTTTCCCATAGGAATACACAGGAGGCTGGAAATGTAGACTGCATGCTGTCTGCTTCAATTTGCAACCGGAAGTCCCGTAGACACTAGCGCCAGCTGAGCCTCTAGCGTTTATTGTAACAACTCTATGCTCTCCAGACTGGCAGTCCACGGAAGCTGTGGCAGCCACAAGTTGGGACGCATTTCTACCAACCACCTGGAACGCGACATTCGACAGCATGGCACTCCGGCTTGTGTGACGTCATTTGCTGCCACTCGGGACCACTCTTGATCTATGGGCGAGATAGGACGCTAAACAAACCAGTCGGAGACGCGCTCCAGGCATGCATAATGCAACTCATCTCCGTCCCAGTAGGCACTTCTCTTTTGTTGGGCAGCAAGCAACATAAAGGCGGTGAGTTCTTCGTTCGCTGTATAGTTGACGAAGAAATCAAGCGACTACGAGGAGCGTTCAAAAAGTTCGTATTATCGGCCCAAAATATTGAAAAAAACGGAACAAAACAGGCATCAACATGAGCGCGCGTCCCTCTAGTTTCCGCGCAGTATAAACATCGCATGCTATAGTAGCTCGGAACGCCGCTAGGGAGTAGAAACTAAAATGGCACCGCCCGTCGGTGCCAAGCACATGCTCAGTGATCCGTTTTTTTTTCATTTGAAGGGAAGCATTGCCAGGGATATTCATTCCAATCTTGGAGCGTTGTTCGGGGACAACGCCCCAGTTTACGACACTTTGGTTAAATGGCGCAGACGCTTCCAGTGTGGCCAAATAAAAGGAAAGCATTTCAAGGACGGCGACCAAGCATTTGCTGAAGTGCAGCGATTCCTGTACACTCAAAATGAGGAGTTCTATAACAATGGCCTCCGGCATGTGGTGCATCGCTGGAAAAAGCGGGTAACTTTTGGTGGCGAACATGTAGAGAAAGTCTCAACTCCTACTCGAGTTTGATGGCTGAATCTCCATTCCTTCGTGACAATAATGCGAACTTTATGAACGCCCCTCATATACATACACAAAGTGCGCTTGACAAAGTAGCGGTTGCGTTGTTGAAACATGTGCTTTAGGATATTGCTCTTAGTAGACAGTCTCGGCACTCTACAACTTTGCAAGGCAGACTCGCGTGTTGCGCAGACCTTGAAACTACGCAAGTCTTGGCCTGGGAACTATGTGACCAGAACGGAGACCTGCTTGGATTGCGCGGGCGTCGAGTCTTTTAGAAACAACAATCAGTCGCACACTTCGCACGACTATCCGGAGGAGTTGCCCGGGAATTCCCTCTGGAATTGGGCGGTCGCCGCAGCGGAGGGAACGACTTGGTGTAGGTCCCGCCGCCTCTGTCACTTTGCGTCCTCCTCGTGCAACCGCACCTCGTCGTCGGCGGCCCGCCGTTGACGCATTCTCTTTGACGCTTTCTAGACGCGCGGAGAATATTCGAATACTGTAAAACCCTTAATGTTTGCGAGCCCCTAATTTTCGTGAATTGCGGGACTCGTTAAACTCACAGAACTTTAGTGGGCGCCAATATTTCTATTGTCCGTAAAGGCGAATTCCAGCCTTCAGAATTCGCGAAACTTAATGGTCGCAAATATGACCCCGGTGCCTAATTCGCGAGAAATAAGTGTCGACAAAATAAAGGATGTTTATAGCACACCGTGGCGTTGGCGACAAGGGGGAGGGTGGAGGGGGCGAGAGCTCGTCTCGCCAGAGATGGCGATGTGTTGCGAGGGGGAACGATGAGCGGGACAGAGTGATGGAGAAGCAGACGCTGCCATTCTTAAAGGGCAACTCCGGTCAAAAACGAAACCAGAATAAATGTCTGGTATCGCTTTAAAGGCCCGAAATATAATTACAGCCGAAATATTATGTCTAACCTAAGCCGCGTACTCCACTAAAACCGATTTTAGAGATGGGTCCAGCCACTCTTAGCGGGCGGGTAGAGAGCTAGCTTTAGTCTGGGAACACTGGCGCAGCACCCTCGTGACGTCACGTCGCGGTGGAGCTGCAATTGATTGGTTGTACAATGGTGCCTGGAATCGGGCCTCTGACTGCTGTATTTACTGCGTTCGAAAAAATTGTCCCACGATTTTCGCCTGATGACGTCGTAGAAGTATCATGCTGTCGCCAGTCGCGATCCTGGCGGCGTCCTAACAGCTGTAGTGCATGTGGCAGATGCCTGTCCTGCTGCAGGTCGCTCTCCAGTCGTGGCAGTCCACGGAAGTTTCGGCAGCCAGAAGTTGGGCCCCTGCGACGACAGCGACCCTCGCCTTAGGGTGTGCTACTCGCAGCTTCTCGTTAGCATTTCTACTACCAGCGGTCAGGATGGCGACATGTGATGACATGACACTCTGTGACGTCATTTGTTGCCACTTCGGGACCATGTTTGATGTATGGGCAGCAGAGGATTCGAAACACACCAGTCGAAGACGCGCTCCAGGCACAATAGTTGTACCGCGTACCGCAGCACCACGTTTACGTCACGTCGATTCCGTATGGCTCATAATCAGTCTTGCTATCCCTCCAGCACATAGTTTCGGTTTTTCTGTTGACGCCCGAAATCAAACTTTGACCCGTGACATTGGCAAAACTACACACAATATAGAAACAAATATACCTTGCAATTTAGGGACGCTGCTTTAGCTGAAAACAGTCGTAATCCCAACTTCGAAAATATTGACCGGAGTTGCCCTTTGAGGGCAACTCCGGTCAGTAGTTCTGAATTTGGGATTACGACTGGCAGTTGGCGTCGCTGTGCTTGCGGCCTGCCTTGTAGTCTGCAGTCATGTTGAACTATTGCAGTCGGAGACTTCATCGAGTGAGGCGTCCTGAAGTGTCCTTGAGGTTCGCAAGCCAGCAGAGCGGGTGGTGGTTTGTGACTACGCGGAACGGGCGAAGCTGTGTGATTGCCCAGAACGCCGAAAGATATTATTTTTCAGTCGTGGAGTAATTTATCTCCGCCTTTGACAGTGTCCAACTGGCGTAGGCGATGACCTGCTTGGTGCCTTCTTGCCTTTAAGCCAGTACCGCGCCAAGTCCTCCGTTACTGGCGTCCGTGTGGACCTCAGGTTCTGCATCGTGATCGAAATGCCGAAGAGTAAGGGGAGTCTGGAATCTTCGCTTCAGCTCGTCGAACGCCTGCTGCTGCACCTCGGCCAACTCAATCTTTATAGTGTCCTTCATGAGGTTTGTGAGTGGTGCGTAAAGTCTTGCGAAATCACAAACGAAGCGCCGGGAGTAGGCAGAGCCTAAGGAATCTTCGCGTGACTTTATTGTCTGTCGGCGCTGGAAATGGCGCAACGGCGCGAGTCTTTTTTGGGTCTGGTCGAACGCCTTCGTTGCTAACCACATGGCTTAGGATCTTCAGTTCGCCATCGGTGAACCTACACTTCAAAAACTTTAGTGTGAGTTCGGGGGTCCATATGGCTTGGAGAACAGCTCAGAGTCGTCGTAAGTGCTCGTCGATGTCGCTTGACAACACTACGACGCCGTCAAGGTAGACGAGACAGCTCTGCCATTTTAGTCCTGCCAGTACAGTGTACATGACACGCTGGGAAGTTTCTGGCGCTGTGCATAGTCTGAAGGGCGTCACATTGAACTCGTAAAGTTCATCGAGCGTCAAGAAAGCTGTCCTCTCTCAGTCCCGTCCGTCAACTTCGATCTGGCAGTAGCCGCTCTTGAGGTAAATCGATGAAAAGTATCGAGAGTGGAGCAGCCGGTCTAGCGTGTCGCCGATGCGGGAAGTAAATATACGTCTTTCCTCGTCACCGTGTTCAGCTCTCGGTTTTCCACGTAGAACCTAAGCGTTCCACCCTTCTTTTTAACCAATACGACTGGAGAGGCCCACGGACGGGTTGTAGGCTGGATTTGGTCGTCGTTCAGCGTCTCTTGAACTTGCTCCTTAATGACCTCCCTTTCTTTTGCGGAAACTTGTAGGTTGATCGATGCACGGGGAGCGCGTCATCCTCGGTAAGAATGCGGTGCTTCACAACCGTAGTTTGGCGCATCTTCGGCGACGTCATAAAGCAGTCACTGTATTCAACAAAGAGGTTAATGAGCTGCCGTCATTTCGGGCTGGGTAGCTTGGGGCCAATATAGAGCTGCGCCAGCGACCTACTCTTTTGCTGAACTGGTGAGGATTCTTCAGAAATCGCGGTTATATCAGCGGAGTTCCGGAGTTCCTCGACGTGGCCCACATCGGCACCTTTCATAAGGTATTGCGTTTCCTGTTGGAAGTTCGTCAAGATGACTACTGTGCGTCCATCCTGAAGTTCAGTTACCCCTTTTGCAACGCCTATTCCTCTTCCCAAGATCGAAATAATGTTACAACCTACAAGCAGAGATAGCACTTCAAAAGTCTTCATTAACGCATAATTCGTCTAACATTTCGCCGGAAGCATCTTTGCCTAACCAATAGTGACACGCCACCTCCACGACTAGTTCACCGGTTCTAAAATTAGCTCTTCTACATCGGCAACCCAAAAGCATCACTTTTATCAGAATGCCACATCTCTGATAACATAATAACATGGAACAAAAAAGAAAACTCATCAAAGAGCTAATCAAGCTGAACTGTTCTATTTCAGGCGGACTGACTATTTAAATGAATGCACTTAAAAAAAGTCAAATACTTATTCCCTAAATAAGACTTTAGTTGAGATTCAATAAAATAGGTTTGTTGAGCCATTTCGAAAAAGGCCACAAGAAAAAAGTCATAAAATTTCTCAAGTCAAGCATTACAGGTCTGCCTCGCACATGATAACAACTACGTCGCCTTCTTTTCGCCTCAATATCTTTCTATCTGTGCTGTTACTGCGGTGTAGTTGAGTTTGAACTTGCTCGGGTTAGCCGCATCGCGTTGGCATCAGACTGTGCGGTGTGTGTTGGCTTCCTTTTTTGTTTTTGGACTCGTCCGATCTGGGATCATGATGTAATGCGCTACTATACTCCGTTTCACCTTATGTTGTACCGCAGAGAAGGCTAGAAGCGCGAGCTCATAGCGTTGGCAGCTGCCCTTAATGCAAGAGAGCTTGTGCCACCGAGATGTACCCCAGAGCAAGAAGCTCGCGCTTGTAGCCTTGCCTGCGGTACATCATAAGGTGGCATTGAGTATACGAAGCACCGTCTTTTACGCTGGTTGTTATGAACATAAAAGTACAGTTTTTCTATGACATCCAATCAGTCGCTACCTGAGGAGTGGCCGTTCTGAGGCGCGCCATGGAATCAGAATAGTAAAAAACGGTGAACGCCAAGTGAGCGCGTCGGAACGTTAGGCCTCGCCGCCTCGGTTCAGCTCGAACTCGAACGCTGGACGTCGTCACGCAAGCTTGGACGAGATGGACCCTTCGGACCGGGACTCAGCGGCTGGTCACGTGAGTGAGAACGCCATAAAGGATCAGCCGTCACGAGACTCGAGACCGCGAAGAAAAAAACATTGTCGCAGAAGGCCTTGCTTAACTACGAAGCGAACCGGGACGAGCAACGTCAAAAGCTCGATTGCGTCTGGGAAGGCATCGCAAACGATCTTCAAGAAGTTAAACAGGCTGCAAACGCCGAGACACAGCAAACGGCGACGGGCCGTATCCGAAAAGAGTACGGTCGTTACCAAGCGCTGTTGGAACGCTAGGCGGCCTACTTGTGGAGGATCAACCAGGAACAAAGCCAGCTAGAGCTAGCCCTTCAGAAGACAACGGATCGCGACAGAGACGCGCGGTTCAGAACGCCTTGATGGACACCGAAAACACACCCGACCACGCCACGAAGTCTCGGGACTCGGAACATGCTTACTCGGAGCACACGTAGAGGTCTGCCAGGCCAGGACTTCACGGCTCGAGACATTCTGGAGTATCGACGCGTTCGGAACCCTCGAATGCGACCACGACAAGCACGGCTGCCGCGAGGGCACGCGTCGAGGCTGTGCTTCTTTCACCAGAAAGGAAGTGCCCATGAAACTCGAAAGAGACAGGCCTCGAAGAAAAGGAAAGAGTGTGGCTGCGGCTAACAACCGCAGGAAAACAGAACTAGACGCCGATTTACAGGTCCTACAGCTGGAAAGGGAAGCGGCTGCTATTCGCAACTTTCAGCGATGGTGGTACCGCGGTGTGAGGATCGCGCTCCCTAGCTCCTGGATGATCGGCTTCGCAATACATTTCCTTGCCTACACCTTCCTGGCGTGAAAAAATAACGGAAGGCTCTAATACTGCTCGTATATAGCAAAACTAGAATTACTTACGCGTCGCGGACCCAGCCTCGTACCGCTGTTCTAGGACGATCATCCAGATGACAGTCATTTTGATAGGCAACGGTGCGCCCTCTATAGGCCGTGAAAGTTGCGAATAGAAGTTCAAGCAGAAATCCTGCAAGCGGCTGCAGAACAGCACGGCGGGGTGCATCACTTTGACCGAACTATCTCAGAAGCATCAGAAGTTCGTGCTCAGCGCACTGTGAGACTACGTGCACAACCAGGCTGCCGTCCACAATGGCCCAAATGAACGGCCTGCAGAGCAAGTTGTTGCTCCAGAATTGAAGGGTGTGCTGAAATACCTGGTCCGTCGAGATTTGGTTAGCGCAGGACTCGTCAAGTTTGATGACCACCCCAAGAATTACAGAGCATGCAAAGCCACTTTCAAAAGTATGGTGCAAACTCTGAAAGTTACGGCAAATGAAGAGTTAGATCTTCTAGTGAACTGGCTGGCCCGTGAGTCTTCGGTCTATGCAAAGAGGCTGCGTTCAGTACATGTCGACAACCCCGCGGCGGGGTTAGAGATAGTCTGGAAAAGACTAAAGGACTGCTACAGCCAGCCCGAAGTAATATAATATGCGCTGTTCAAGAGGATCGGAATCTGTCTTAAGTTTTCCAACAAAGACACCCACAAACGACGGGAACTGGGAGATCTGCTTCTGGAACTGGAAGCCGCAAAAGCTGATCTCCACTTGACAGAACTCAGCTATTTGGATACGGCAAGAGAAGTGAACCCCGTCGCGATCCCCACTTGACAGGACTCAGCTATTTTGATACGGCAAGAGGGTGAGCCCCATCGCGGAGAAGTTGCCACACCGTCTCTAAGAGATGTGGATCTCAAAAGGCTCAAGGTACAAGGAAGAGCATCACGTCGCTTTTCCCCTTTCTAATTCTTCTCGAAGTTTGTCCCAGACCAGGCCAGAATGCTGGAACGACCCGAGCTTTGCTTTCGGCACAACAGGAAGCACCTTTCTGAGGTTCCCAAAGAACGAGAAGGTCCTGGCAAGAAAAGGCTTCAGGAACACGCCCGTTTCAGTCCATGCGGCCGACGTTACTCCAGAAGCCGTCGACAATTCTTTACCATCCACAGCCGACAGGACGGAGGACCCTAACAGACAGTGCCCGCTTCACAAGAAACCTCACCCTCTACGAAGGTGCCGTGTGCTCAGAGAGAAACCACTGCAAGAACGCAAGTCTCTGCTGAAACAAGTTGGGACCTGCTTCAGGTGTTGCTCCTCTACAAACCACCTCGCAAGGGACTGTAAATTTGTGATCAAGTGTGCCGACTGTGACAGCACTGGACATACCACAGCACTTCACGCACACAGTTCCAAACCTTTCTCTTCGAGCCTCAGACAGGATCCCGAAGACGACATCATACACCACGGACTATCACCTGACGTATATTCCAAGTGCACCGAGGTGTGTGGGGAAGGTTACGGTGGAAGGTCTTGTTCCAAGATTTGTTTGGTGAGTGTGTGTCACTCAAGCACGCCTCAAAAGGCTGTGAGAATGTCTGCCATTTTGGACGACCAAAGCAATAGGTCACTGGCAAGGACAGAATTCTTCAATCTGTTTGATTTCTAAGGAGAGAGTTCTCCATATACCCTTAAGACATGCGCTGGAACAGTAGAAACGACAGGAATGACAGCCTCTGGGTTTCTGGTCGGAAATATTGATGGCAGCATGAAGCTACCTCTCCCAACCCTGATCGAATGCAATCAGATGATCAACAACAGGAATAAGATTCCGACACCAGACGCTGCACGTCATTACCCACATTTAAAGGCTATAGAGAGCCTCATACCACCATTGGATGCGGAAGCTCAGATTCTGCTTCTACTGGGAATAAACATCCTGAGAGTTCACAAGGTGCGTCAGGAGTGCAACGGGCCTCCTGAGGCGCCCTTCGCTCAACGACTAGACCTAGGATGGGTGGTCATAGGAGATGTCTGCCTAGGTCGCACACGCAAGCCACACTGCGTGACCAACTTCAAGACAAATGCGCTCAAAAATGGACGACCCTCGCTTTTTGAACCATGCCGCAATCATTTTCTCGTCAAGGAGATGTTCACTGGTCCAGTCAAACCAACCCAGCACGTACCACCTACCCAAACTGCGCCCATCAAAGACTACTCTGTCGAAGAAACGACAGACACGTTGTTCCAGACGACGTACGATGACGACCAACCAGTAATTTTGTTGGAAGACAAAAACTTTCCCGAGCGTGGACGGAAAAGTACGAAAAGTAGAGATCAAGACGGCGACCAGAGGAGAACTAAAACTTTCCGACGGCCAGTCACTGAGACTGTCCTTCTCATCTCAAGTGAAGACTGATCTGAAACTTCAGTGCATTTCCAGAGTTTGTAAACGTTGCGTTATAGCGTCATAGTGGTATCTCGTGATACCAGACAGGGAGTGTGCTGTTACTGCGGTGTGCGGTGTAGTTGAGTTTGGACTTGCTCGGGTTAGCCGCATCGCGTTGGCATCAGACTGTGCCGTGTGTGTTTTCTTCCTTTTTTGTTTTCGGACTGGTTCGGTCTGGGATAATCATGTAACGCGCTACTACGAAGCACCGTCTTTCACGGTGGCTGTTATGGACATAAAATTACAGTTTTTCTATGACATCCAATCGTTCGCTACCTGAGGAGTGGCCGCTCTGAGGCGAGCCATGGAATCAGAGTACTATTCTTGTGCCAAGAGTAGATGTAGTCATTATCCGTCGCCCATTCCTTAGTTGCCCAGAGGAGGGCACGGTTTTTCCATGTCATAGTCTCAAGAATGTAACCATCCCTTTCCTTTCGGTCGAGTCTTTTCCTTTCATCGAACAACATATCACGAGTCGACTGTTGTCAAAAACGAACAATGATGCCGAGTATTTTATCTGGTCGAGCTGGCAATCGGTGCAAGGAAACAATCTCATTCTCAGAGAGCATATGCACATCCAGTTTTTCTGCCAACAGGGTTAGTTAGATGTGAAGGTTTTCATGCTCAGTGACCAAAATTCCATGTATTTCGAGATATAGTGCCACTCGAGTGCGGTTATGCATTGTGCCATTTGTTATACATTTACTTCTTTCTGGCGGCTTTCAAAGCTTTTCACCCTTTTCCTTAAATCTTTTGTGTCGCTGTCATGTTTACGCAATACTTTAGGATTTCGCAGTACTGTGCCGACACCGTTTACACCAAGAGCTCGATCGCCTAGACAGTGTCTTTTAACTCCCTCACAGAACCTAGTCTGCGGTTTATGCTGATTACAGCTGTCATGTTGCATCCTTCTCACTCTGACTTCCTCTGGACTTTGTCGTTCTACATGTCGGGCAACGCCATACTTTTCGCCACTCGTCACCTTTAAACTTGAATGTTGACTCCGATACGCCAGGATAAGTTTCAAAGTGATACAAATAGTCACATTCTGTACATTGAATTGAACCATGTTCATCTCGGAGTTCCTGATTACAACATATACAGGTATCAGGCATGACACAAAAGCATCGATACGTATTCACGCTGTAAAAACATGGAAAATCAAGCAATCACTTTACAGACATAAATGCACGGAACGGCAACAGCAGCAGCAGCAGGAGCAGTAGCAGCAAAAAGCAATTGCCTAAGTTTAACTTATAAAAGTAATGAAATGACTTTCCAGCCTGAAACGAATTTCAAAGGAGCGTGAGTCTTATTCCACTTGCGCCGTTGCTGCTGTCAAAACAATGATGCTCGCGGCCGGTCGCTTCTTGTGCCACTGTTCCCTGGTGGCTTGTTGCGTCGGTAGCCAGCTTCTCCAATCACGGGCCTTTGATGGTTGCGGCGTGGATCGGCCAGTCTCTGGCGCGTGCCCTTCGTCGATGACGCAGCGTCTTGAGCGGCGTGAAGGAAACGTCTGAAACGATTGTAGCAGAGCGTGAGTCTTGTGCCACTTGCGCCACCGCTGCTGCCAAACTTGGGGGCTGTCCTTGGGTGTGGCTAGAGCAACGAGGTAGAGGTGCTTAGAGCGATAAACCGGGGTTCCGGTCTGCACTCGAAAG
>JAZHYW010031544.1:0-13174 GCA_037355805.1 Ixodes ricinus
ATAACTCGGGTTTGGCCCAAGCCGGGGTTCTAGTCTTTGGGCAGGAAACATGCGCGTTTACCCGAAAATTGAGCTTGGATTGCGTAATATCGCTATTTTAACCGTTCGGCTCCTCTTTAATGTGGTGACACGCGAGTAATTAGGCAACACAGATGATTGCTCTCAACGGTATTTTAATCTAGAGGACGGAACTATCCTCTTGCTCGGGCTTGACATAAGTCGGGGTTCTGGCCTTTGGGCAGGAAACATGCGCGCTTGTCCAAAAATTAAGCTTAAAAAACGTATAATTTCGCAATTAAAAAAAAAAAAAAATTGGCCCATTTTTTGATACGTGAAGCACGTGTAATTCAACAAAATTTATAATTGCTTTCATTGCTATGATCATTGCACTTCAACAGTACTATCGTCCAACCGTTGTTTGAATGGATAAAATCCCTATCGATTTTAAACCCGGGTTCAAACCTCGGACCTTAAGACCTGTGTGCAGGTTTTGTGTAGTTGTTGTTACTGTTTATGTACTGTTTGAATATTTTGTGATTGCGCCTATTACACATAGAATGCGCCCATTTATGCCTTTTCTAAACCTTTAAAGACGAATGCCGCGGTTCGTTTCAATATCTAAAATGCTCATGGACCGTCGTAATATTGATTGATCAAAAAAAAAAAGCATCATAGTTTAGTTGAGTTCACTGGGTACCCGTTATCGATGAGAGCAATTATGTATAAGCGACAGTTCTTATCAGGACAGGGTTCTTGTATGAAAACACGGTCTTTTTTTCGGGTGCTTCCATAGGCACAATGAGAAAATTTTCGATTGCCCATTGGCTAAACTTAATATGGTCAAACGAGTTTGGAATTTCGTCTGCAGATGTAAGTATTCCAACTCAATAGAACTCCAGTGAGAGCAAGCTGATTATTTGCGTTGGTATTGAGCAATTAAAAATAAACTGTTTTTTCCCATTGAGTTACGGTCGGTCCCGTTCCCGGAAGCCGAGAGATGGCGCAAGTTGTGAGGACGCGCCCATGTCCAAAATTCTAGGGCGTTTTACCTGCAGTCCCCAAAATTAAAAAAAAACGCTATATATTTTTTTTTGCTCATAGCTTCTTAATTCTTGGTTTATTTAGAACAGACTTACGCTTTATGGCCTCTTTGTGAGTAGTTAAAACTACGCATATAGCTTTTTATTATCTAGGCTTGTTAATAACCAAACTAGGCGTTCATGGGGAGTTCAAAGCTGCACCCGTATCTTTAAAACAAGAATGCTGGGGCCCTCGTCAGCGGATTGTGCCTGCAGGGATTAGACCAAAATGTTAGGGAAAAGCAAAAGACACCAAATTCTTCGAGAACAAGCAATGGCTTACATGGACACTGGTGTTGAGACAGGGTAAGGCGGCTGTAAACGCGGTGCCTGCTCATTACTGACAATGGTGTTTTGTTTATACATAATTTCTAAACGGGAATATCAATTCAGATGAAAGTTTGTGCGTTAATAGTTCGTGTGTTGTATTACACTATCAGAGAAAAAGGTGTATTCTTAGACCCTTTGTCCCATATAATACACCCCAAAACTTCAGTTCGACGTATACTTTCGACGCACTGACGTCGAAATGACGATACCAACTTTCACGAAAGGCTTCATAGCCGCGTGGTACAACTTATTAAAATAGCTAATGTACATGTTACTGACTACAAAGCAAAAAGTAATCGGGGTTTTCTTGATTTTACTCCAAAACCTCAGTGTTTTCCTTCTGTCTTTGTCTGTGGACAAAGACAGAAGCCTTCCTTCTGTCCTTCTGTCTGTGGTCTTTGTTACGTACCTTGGCTATCTAATAAGTTATATCACACAGTTATTAAGCCCTAGTAAACTTTGGGGCCGTCTGTTCGACTATAGGGCGCTGTACGTCGAATTGAAGTTTTGGGGTGCGTTATATGGGACAAAAGGGTGTAAGGTGATACCTTTTTTTTGTAGTTCTGATGAGTTTGGTGATCAAGAAAGACGATTATACGGTCGCATAACGAGCTCCATCAAGAAGGAGTCTTCGAAATGTACCCAAACGCAAGTAGCGCTTTTAGGTCTCACAGCCGGTCAGCTTTAGTGCATAGAGCAGCCCTTATTCAGTCAAAATACGGCAACCATAAAACCACATCTCCAGGTAAGTCGTGCTTTCCAGTTTCAATGCCGAACTCGAAATATTTGGAATGTTTTTCGCGCCTACGCCGCTCAAGCGTATTCTTCTATGTTCATCTGATTAAATTATTTCCGGGTTGGAAAGAGCAATACTCGTTTATTTAAAACACCTGTTTAAGTAATTCATAACTTATAGATTTGCCCTCCTAAAATTATTACCATGAAGTAAAGGGTACTTTGAACTGAGCGTATTTTCTATGCGTTTTATTTTTAATTGGGCCATACAATTCGCCCCTCATACACGAAGCATACATTGCATGTATTTTGCGTGTTTTCTTTGGATTAACGCAAAAGTAATCGAGCAAAGTAACAAAAAAAAATCATTTATAATTTAAAGGGGAGTAATGTGTAATGGCGGTCTATTACATTTTAGGTCAAGGAATTTTAATTGTAATTAATTACGTTTTTGGAGTAACGGGCACGAGTCTGCTCCGGTCTTACGAAGAGCGGGCCGGCCTGCCCGCAGTCCCAACTGAGACCGCCTCTGGCTCCAAGCTATTATTGCACGCCGCGCGACCCCTCAGTCGCGCATTCGCCAAGTGAGTCTTTCGGAATCGGGAAAGTTCACCGAGGTATAGGACGCCCGGGAACGTTAAGGCCCGTTCACACTCTTGCAACCGAGTACGACCGAGAGAGACCAGACCGGTTTTAAGCCTCTTGCGACCTCTTAGGACCGGATGCGCTGCAGCAGAGCTGGCCCTAAGACGTCGCAAGAGGCTTCAAAACCTGTCTGGTCTCTCTTGGTCTTACTCGGTTGCAAGAGTGTGAACGGCGCTTTAGCCTAAAAGTAAGGTTTGAGCCAACATGTTTTAAGGTATCAATTTCAAACTCCGAGCGCTGGAACGTAACTAAGTGTCGATGAAATATTAGAAAGGAAATGTCTTCCCACAGACTTTCTAAACTGCTGAATTTGTTTTAAATATACATTTGAATCAAATAACAATAATGAAGTTGCGTATGCTTATGTATTGTTTTGCTATGGCATATTGATGTTTGCAGCCTTTTCTTCGTAATATGTTTTTAGAGCGCAGCTCTTAGGCGCCCGTTTCCGGCTTGAGCGGCGTCGGCGTCGCCGTCAGCGTAACCGCGCGGTGCATTATGGGAAATGTCCCATAATGCACCGCGCGGAACCTGTGACGTCACTCGTGACGTCACGTGTGACGTCACGAGAGTCTCGTGCGGTGCATTATGGGACATCTCCCATGATGCAACGCGCGGGGAGGAGGAGGGGAGGAGGACGAGGGGGATGGGGAGGGGAGAGGGGAGGAGGAGGGGAAGAGGAGAAAGGAAGAGGAGGAGGAGGAGGAGAGGAGGAGGAGGAGGAGGAGGAGGAGGAGAAGGAGTAGCAGGGAGGATGAGGATGATGAGGAGGCGAAGCTCAGGAGCTGCGCTCCAATTCGGCGTTACAAATGTGTCGTAAACGCCTTTCATTTTTTTTAATCTCACACCCAGTGGCATGTGGTACTCTAACTACTAGTGGCATTCTTTTTTTTTAGTATTAATTTTTGTCACTGTTGTAGAATATCTATGGGGGCCGAGAGCTCGTCAAGCCGTCTACAGGCGGCTTTCTTTTCTCGGCCTCCACGATTGTATGAATGGTAAATAAAGATATATACATAAGAAACAGAAGTCACAGTTCGTACTGTTAGCATGGCACGAGGCACTACGAAGCATAGATGCTCCGTGGAGGTTCAGCCACACACTGGCACATCGTGATGCCAGTCTGTAAAGTTTCTGGACACGGCTCTATTTCCGAGGTGGGCCAGAGCTGGCCCGTCGAAAGGATTTTGGCATTTTAGATGGATTTTCGCGCAAGCAGACCAAAAGGAGTCAAGCTTGAAAAATGTGATCTATATTTCGGAGATGCGTGGAGAAGCCGAACTTTCTTTTTTTTTTATCATCGCGGGATTAGTCAATTTTTGCTAGTCAATGCGTAAAAGTCACCACGCTCTTACATAAAGCTATCACTATCTCAGCAGCAGAGAAGCAATTCATTTAGACGTGTAAACGAATCGTCGCTTCTGTAGCATCGATATTTCCCCGTGACTTAACCGTTAGAAAAGACGTCACGGCTAATATCCCTTTTTTTTTCTCTCGTCACTATCTCGGTTTTGTAAACTTTCGTGGAAATTGTAGAGCACGAAGTGAACAAATGATGCCTACACTGCTCAAAACACGAACAGAAATATGACGAGCCCTTGCAGCTGCAAGAGCGAGATATTCCTAGGGTGTTACTAATGAATGCATGCTTGTTAAACGACTATTTGGCTTCAATCCCCGCCAACTCTTTCAACTCTTTGAAACAATTGCACTCCACACTTAAAACATTAAAAAAAAGTGCGTAGAAAAAGTGATAAAGAAAGCAGTGGCGTCACATGGGAGGGGGGGGGGGGGCGGACCGCCCTGAGTGCAGCGCTTTGGGGGGGGGGGGGGGGGGGTCGCGGCGGGCTACTGCGCCGGGTGCCGCTGACCCTCGTGACGCCACTGAAAGAAAGGGAAATTAAAAGAAAAGAATGCTGAACTGAACAGCACAGTAAGCGCCGCAATCCAACTCAGATGATAACCTTCAAGGAGTACTAAAAGCCAACTCTACTCTAGACATTAAACGCATTCCAATAACGAGGCAATGTAAGGCTAATAATGTGGTGATCTTGCTCGTAAACAATTATTTTGGTAAGTATTGCACCGAAGGGTGTGCATTAAAAACAACGAAGAACACTGAAACCCAAACTAGGCGTGCCATTCCTCGTTCCCTAAATAGCATAGATAGCTGCGACGTCATTTGCAAATGGCGGCTGCAATGGGATCGCCAGCAATGCGGCATGCATCGAGGTCTGTTTTAGCGCTAGTTCTCACGTCGCCGATCCCTTTTCCGGGGTTTTATACCCCGGAAAAAAGAAAGCCTTTTCTACTTTTTACGTGACTAAATATCACTCTCTCGTCGAGCCATCGTCAGTACGACTGTGCGGAAGTACGTCATGTTAAAAAAATTGCACGGGAAAAAGTACGTAACGAAGAGCAAGATAGAGAAGGTAAGTACTTCTATTCATATTTTTATATCACAAGGAGGGATGGGCAAAGATACAAAAAAATGTATAAAGATACAAATACAAAACACCCTGACAATAATGAATTTAATTACAAATTAAATCACACTTTTAAGAAAGGTATTTATATATAAGATGCAAATACAACGAAAGTACTTGATCATCTTCAAATACTTTTCTTTCAAATACATTTTCTCATTAACGATTAACGTCTTAGACTTACATTGAACCCAGGTTATAAAAGACCATGCCCATATATACAGTGGAGTTATATATATATATATATATATATATATATATATATATATATATATATATATATATATATATATATATATATATATATATATATATATATATGTGTGTGTGTGTGTGTGTGTGTGCTAAGAATGAAGTACTTAGAAGGAATGTTACAGCTCTAAAGATAAATTTTGTCATAACTTCATGTATCAAAGCCTTTTCAAACAAGCTAATTTGACGTGTTAAAAAAGTCATCCAATTAAAAAGGCAATATAATTCGACTCATCCCATTAATTACTTGTTCTACTCTTCCTTTATCCATCAATGATTATTCTGCGCAAAGCACAGCAAGTTTCATGCTCTTTGCTTATGACTCCCTGCGCGAAGAGTGCCCCTATCACATCTGCATTGCAAAGAACAGTGCCCAAAATTGTGTTTGGTGCTGCATTGAAATGCATGTACTACTTGAAATACTCAATTTTAAGTATTTAAATACAGTTAACAAGTGCATTCGCCAATATCTAATTAAATACGAAATACAAAGTACTCAAAGTATTGTAAATACGTATTTCAAATACTTGTATTTGGAATACTGCCTATCGCCGATCACAGGCAACTGGAGAATTTGAACACTACTTCGAAAGCAATGCAAAGCGCTGGAAGCCGCTTCGCCCAACGCCTGTGACGAAGTGACCTTGTCAAGTAGCATAACTGAATTCTTTTGAATATTGTATGTCGTCAGCCGGGACCATACCGAAACTGTGAAAAAAACGAAAAAAACGCTCCAACTAAAACAGCTTTTGACACTCGGAACAAATAAAGCCGGCCTGCCAGGCTGGAACGAGCAAACGTCGACGACCTCAAAACCGCCACCGGTGAACTCCAATGGAAGCCAGTTCCGGGAATAGTATGTTTTAGAAGATCGATCCGACGACTCCGATAACGATATCCGATATTCCCCCGCCGACTAAAATTCTAAAACTAACCAAAAACTCTCCATTAATGCTCCCGCACGCTCCGGTTGCGGGAAACCTAAGCAATGTCAAGGTGACCTTGAACATAGGTGTCACAATTTCGTGTTTTACTAAAGGAACGGCTGACCAGGCGATTGGTCCACTCTTTTGCGAACTCTTGTCAATGAGGGAGACACAATGCAGGCTTCTCAAAACAAACCAAAGTTTAATTGAGAAAAAAAAATATTTGAATAGGCTAAAAAGATTAGAGCTAACTCACAAGTGCCGAAACGCGTATACAAACAGTTTACGCAATACCCGGCCGGTGCACGCGCCGAAAAAGAAAACAGGATAGCTAAGGACCGGTCTATGACATTCGGTGTACAGATTTCTCGTTGTATATCCTTTGAGATCCTGGTTAACGTTCTATTGTCTCTGAACGTGAGTCGCATATTTTATCACTTATACTGCTTAAACTTACATCTTTAAGCAATATTTCTGTGGTCTCTCAGTGTGGACGACTTTCATTATTGCCGGTACAAATAACAATTCATTACCATATGTTTATTAATCGAATGACTAAGAGATTATGTTTTGGCTTACATGTCCCCGCTCGCCATTCTGTTGACAGTATAGGTGGTGACTTATTTATGCCATCGCTTTGCCTTACCTAAATTAAAGCTAAAGGTATGGGAGGATCTTATCATACCCTTAAATTGCATCAATGCCTGTCGATAAAAAACACGTTGCATATTTCTTTTTGTAAATTGTAGCTATTGTTTAGCTTTTCATAATGACTGCCTTCACAACTGTATTCAGGTATCTTTACGAGCATTAAAATGACTCAATATATTATAGTTGGATCAGAAACGCAAGTAATTCTATTGATGAAGTCTATATCTCCTATATCTTTCACAGTGAACGAGAATAAACAGATAAATTAAGACAACTCTGTCACCCCTATCAGTACATCTTGTACCTTACGGGCATCAAATTATTAAACTTTACTAAGGTCTGCGATGTCTGCCGGAGGATCAACTATTCATTTTGAAATACCTATCATATTTACACCGAAATGCTCGTGCACTGAAACGGACATCCGTACACCAAAATGTCCGCATTAAAGAGTCCTACACCAAAACGTCCTACACCGAAACGTTTGAATCCCGCCCGAGTTGCCCGAGTCGCCGGCTCCTTTTTCACCTTCCTAGCCGCGACACCGAGCATGGACCCAAACTTTCGGCCTCGAGCAGGCGCGCTTTTTCCAGAAGCGAGGATCATCGCAAGAAACCGAACCACAACTCGCCATCACGGCGCGCGCGCGCGCGCGCGACTGGCTGTTTTCTCTAAACAAAATTCCCAGACAACAAGAAAAAGTCCAATATGGTGACATTACAGTGGACAAAGAGACGGCGATCCGAAAGGTACGTGGTCGCGGGATGCCGGCGCTTACTCACCATGTCTGCGACGAAGCTGTGCGACCCGAACGCGAGAGCAGAAAGCAGCGGTATAGGCCCAGGGTTGCCGGGCGCGCGGGGCCTCGCGTAGCGAGCCGGGGCCCATGACGTGGCCCGCACGCCATTGGCCAGATGGGTGGGGGAATTCCGAGCGAGCGGAGACGCTAAATTTGGCTCTCTCCAAAGTTAGCCCTGCACGGGGCATTATTCGCGTCTTGCCTTCCACAATGGGTCCACCCGATGCGGCGCTCATACGGGGTCCTTCGAGGTCGCCAGGACGAACCTCTCGACGCGATTCCGTCGAGAGACTCGTTTCGTTACTCGGGACGAATCGATGGGAACAAAGACAACACCAATACTACGGTGTCTGGAACGCGTCTCCAACCTGGTGTCCCAAAAGGTGTCCCGTCCATTTCCGCACTCGAGATCTCATAAAAGTGTCACGTTGTCGCCGGCAGCGATCCTAGCGGTGTGACAGCAGCGGTAGTGGATGTGGCAGACGTTTCTTCTGCTGCGGGTCGCTCTCCAGTTTGACAGTTCACGGAAGATTCGGCAGCAAGGAGTTGGAGTTCATAAAGTCCTCGATAAAAATGACGCTAACAAGTAACGCCAACTTTTGTTGTAGAAACGCGCAGGACACGTGCCACGAGCGGGTGCACGTCGCGCTTCCAAGGCCCACTCATTTCAGTGCTGCGCCGCCATTGGCTCCCAAGGGCCGCTCGAGACACGGGCCTCGTGCATTGGCACATGTTGACTCTACTATACTTCGTCTCACCTTAGCATGGACTAACCGCCGAATGCTGTACTAGCGCGAGCAGCCAGCACTTGACTGCCTTGACTGGAGCACTCGCTGCACGAGCGCTCGTGCAGCCGCCGAGGCTTCATTCGAAGCAACTATCTCGCGCTTTTAGCACGCGCAGCTAACAATAGTCCATAATAACGTGAGACGAAGTATAGAAAGACAACACGAAACACATCAGGGAGCTTTAAAGGGATACTGAACCAAAAAATTTAGTGTCCATAATAAGTGGCGCACGTTCTTTCCACGAGCCAGCAGCCGCCGGTGTACGAGCACACGCAACAAAACTTACGTCAAAGACCTCCATTCGCGCTTAAGAGGACGAGTAAAATGTATGGGCTTCAGGCCAGAGGAGAATAAAGACAAGTTTTTTCATCTACACAGTGGTGTCTAGGTGTACAAGGTAAGCGATTAGTTGGTCTAACAAGCACGTAGCTTTCACTTGTAGCAGATGATAAAGCCTGTATTTATTCTCGCCTGACGTCGCATTTGACTGTCACTCTTAAGCGCGAATGAAGTCTTTGACATCATTTTCGTACGTATTGCTCGCGCTTACCGGCGGCTTGCTGACTCGTGGACAGAGACGGCGCCAGGGGAAGCTAAAGGTGGCGGGCGCCTCCCCTAAAATTTCATCTGCCACCCCAAGATGAAGCAGCTTTTGTACGCAAATAATTGCCATCGATGTCGGCTTCAAAACCCAGTGTAACGAGTGTCAGCCTTAAAAGCCGTTCATGCACTTTTATTTATTTTTTTCCTACTAACTTCACATCCACGGAAAGTCGTACCGCGGGCGAGTAAGCTATCAAGCGCTTTAGAAAAAGCAGCTCCCCTTTGTGACGCCTGCTGGCTATTCTCTCAGTATTCCGCTCTGCTGATGCTTATCTTCAGCGGAGACCGGAGGACGTGAACGACGGCGAGCTTAGTTCCAGTCAAGGTCATGGGGCATCCCGAAAAGGGAAACAAACCTTGTGAGTCTGAGCACAGGTAGCAGAGGTCCCTGCCGTGATACCCCCCCCCCCCCCTCTTCCTCATTGTCTCTTCTCATTTCCCTTTCAATGAGCACACCGCGCTAAGCTATCTTCGATGAGTCCGTGGTGACAGCACCTCCAGAGCAACCCCCCCCCCCAATTTGGTTCGCCTCCCCGCTGCCCCCCTATAAAAATCCTGGCGCCGATCCCTGCTCGTGGAACGAACATGCGCCACTTATTATGGACACTAAATTCTTTGGCTCCAGTAAGGGTGCCGCCCGCGACGACAGCGACACTCAGGTTTTCTCGTGCTTCTTCCAGAACTTCCGCCCAACCGCCGGGATCGCGGCGTCCAGCAGCAGACTCGGTTTTGTGACGTCATTATAGTGGCGATTTCAGGACCACTTTGGAAGCATGCGTAGGATAGAATGCACCAGTCGGAATTTCGTTCCAGCCACCGTGCCAGCATTGTAGCAGGACACGTACAGCTTAAAGGCCCGTTCACACTCTTACGACCTCTTAAATCTTGGTTCCTTACAACCTCTTAAACCAGAGGACACAGTGGCGCCATCTATCGGGTTGCAGTGTAAACTTGACAATCCGGCATATTTTCTATTTCTCCCGCGCATTATCCTTTCTTTCTTGTCTCGAAAAACTTTTGGAAACGTTATAAACGAGCCTTTCTCATAGGTATTACGCACATTCGACCTCGAAAATGCCGCAAAACCGTCGCTCTTGTGAAATGCAGTTCACGATCACCGCATAGATGGCGCCAGAAATGAAATTTTAAGAAGTTTTAACAGATCTGGTCTCTCTCGGTCGAAGTCGGTCGCAAGAGTGTGAACAGACGCCTTAAGAGACCCGATGTGAACAAATGCTTCCAGACGAATCGTTCAAAATTAATCATGGCATAGTCGCATTATTGGCGATCAAAGGGCGAGAAAACGCTCCCAGACCTGCTCCCAGATCAGAAACAATAGAACGTGAACAGGGGCTACACTCAAAACCTGATGGATCCCCCCCCCAAAATAATAATAAAAAATTGCGAGTGGCATTAGCGCCGGCTATGCCAGGATTACGTAGCGTGAGCTGTAGGTTCAGCTGGTTATTCTTAGCTTTCCTGGTTGTCTAGGATTAGCTTGACTATCAACGACTACACTGCTGCTTCAGTACACACACGGTATACGCATCATGTGACATGTATATTAACTTTTTTGCTCAACATCTGGCTGCTATCTCTATTGCCACAAACACGGCTCGGTGGTCAGTGGTAACACGCTGGCGTCTCTATGGCCCTTAACGCAGGTATCTGGAATCGATTGTCTGTCTCCGAATACAAGATCAATGGTGGTTCCCCATTGGGTCGTCTGTGCAGTTGGAACACTGGCTGAGTCCAGGTTAAACGTGTCCTTCAAAGGAACACCAAAGAGTCTGGAGCACGATTGAAGCCACCAGCCACCACACACAGTTCGCTTGCCGCACGACTGAGGAATAGACGCAGCCACTACGTCTATGAGTGTCTTTAACTGATTGTTCGGCGACACGTACGGCTTCGATGGCCACGCCACTTTCGTCAGGCTGGACGAACAGGCTTCACCCTTGGGCACCGCTATGTTTGGCAGTTCACTGGCAGCAATGCCATTCCCACGCATAGATACAGACTCCGAGCTTCTGGTAGTGCTGCACGACTGGCATAGCAGCAGGCGACATGCACAGCTGGGCACGCGGCGGCGCCGGTTGCGTCTGCCGCGGCTATGACGTCATCCTCTGGAATGCGCAGACCGGCGAGTCGCGCTGGCGGCGGCGGCGGCCTCGGCGCCAGCTGTGCGCCGTGGTGACGATCGCATCCTCGCGCGTGAGCAGCACGGCTCAGAACCACGCGAAACTGCTCAACCGCGGCCAGTGTAGTTCACGCTGACAAAAGAAAAGAAAGCAGCAAATGTTGCTACAGGGTGCGACAGTGTGAACCGGGCCGGGGCGGTTGAAATAGACTGAATTTGGCAGTCACGGTCAGATTCCCTAATGTTCATACGCTAAGTGGAACCTGAGACTGAGGTATGCAAGGAAAACTTCGAGGACGAGAAGAGGACTAGACACCGTCTCAACGCACTAAAGACTTATATTCCCTAATGTTGCTGTGGCGAGTCGGTTTTATAGGTGCGAAACTGCTCTTTTTAGCTAGCACTAAATCGGGCCAGCTCACAGTGTCTGGCTGCACCCTTCTACACCCACAGAACAGGACGATTCCAAATGTTTCTCTTGCAGCGATATGGTTCACCGAAGAAATACACACTTAGAACTAACATTGAAGTCAACGATTGCCGGGTCTTGACCACCTTGCACAGCAGTCGTAGCTTGGAATAGATGCCATGGTGGTGTTCTTGTTTTAATAAAATTGTTCAGTTTTTACAGAGTTGTTCATCAGTATGCCTAACCACAGCATTGACAAGCTTCCAAAGTTCCTCAAGAGTTCAATTTTGATTTTTTTATATAATTTTGTAGCAATGCCAAAATATAATACCACACATTATCTTCGAGAAAAGCATCGCAGTAAACTCGTCACATATTCAACATCCTAGAAAAGCCTGGCTCATCAAATGCTGTTTTGCAAGCTGTCGCTTACGTTTTCGCGAATTAAAATAATTCGCGAAAAATTAAAGACAACGAAAATTTCGGTCCTTAAAGGGACATTGACGGCGGTGTTCATACGTCGCCGAGGGTTTTAGTTGTACGTGACATATGCGAACCCAACTGCCCAGAACAAATTTGCGGCTCGAAATTCGGTTTCTTACCGCCGAAAACTGCCGATCCGGCAGGAGGTTTCCCCAGGATTCTAATCAAGGGAGGTGTCCCAATAGCTCGGGGGGGGGATACGAGCGAAGGCTAGATAAAATATAACACTGTTTCTTTTTTGGTCACTCGCTAAATTACTGAGACGTCTATTAACCAATGACTCCTACCCTGTAATGTATGCTTCTCTTTCTCTATATATACATCTGAGAAGTGGTGTTTTCTACTTAATCTATTTGCTTTGTTCAATTTAAAGGGGGTGTTTAGGAACGCCACGGGGTCTGGGGAAATCACTGCGATCAAGAACTGGCCGGTTGGGTCGCGCTCACTCTCTCTTCCGTGGTCACGGGCCGTTTCTGGAAGTTTAGACACAACCACCAATTTAATCAGTCGTTGCTCATTAAAAACACTCACTCGATATAAAAAGCAAAAAATATGAAACCCATTTTTTTTGTAATTTCTCCTCGAAACTGCACAATACGTTTTAAATAAAATTCTACGAAGGGAACTGATGCATTCTATTGCGTCACTGCATAATGGTCTCTCATTATGGCGTCGTTTCGCGTATCGTGGGACTTGCGGGGACGGCGATGGCGGCGGACGACGGTACCGTGAACGGTACCGGCGAATTCTGTCTTCCTTTGTAAGAGGGGTGCAGACCGATAGAAAGATCGGTATTCATCCCGACGATCCCGTACGTCACGCCCGACCACCGGCCGATTTGCACGGTG
>JAZHYW010031550.1:0-25139 GCA_037355805.1 Ixodes ricinus
AAAAAACGCTAGGTCACGATGCACCCCCTGCGCTCGGTTGGTTTAGCCTGTTAATGGCAGGCACGCAATAAGGCGACCGATTCCTTGACAAAATGTACTGCTGGTTGGTTAAACATTATGGACACAAACAGAGGAAAGGACGAGGTCAGCACTTGTTCTGCCCACTTAGTCTTCGTCCTTTGCGCTCTTTATGTTCACCATTTTGGCATTTTTAGATTGGCTCTATCGGCTTGTATATAACTCGACTTCGCTCTGACTTACGGTGAAACGATGTATGGATGACAAAGCCTAAGAGTGAATTTTGGGTGTCGCCTGAAGAAGGCCAACGTTGGACACCGAACGGACGCGAGAGTCGCGTCGGCATTCAGCAGGGACTCGTGTTCAGTCAGCGACGACACGATGCCCAGTCGAACGCTGACAAAGCACTCGTGTCCATTTTGTGTCCCACTCTTTCTTCCGGTACGGTAGGTGTCGTAGAACATCCAGAAATAAGGCCCTCTTGGAGGCGCTGCACGGGCATAGGCACACGCGGCACTCGGCGAAACTCGGCGGGCATTTGTTTCGATGTCCCTGATCCCTATTTGACAGATATGTCGGGAGGACTGTGTCGTAGTAGTGCTGGAGAAAATGCAGCACTATATACTACGACCTCGTTATCTGGGGTGTGTGGGCACGCCGCACCTTGGAACTTCGTCTGCGTCTGCTGCACGAGTTCGACAGTATCGCGAAGACCTTGCGTGGCCGGTCACAAGTTCCCGCTCTCTACTTCTACCCATTTTACAAGTCCCGTCTCGGTCCAAGGCAACCCGCCATATAGTCGTAAAGTTTATAATTATTATTATTATGTTTTTTGCGTTGTTTTTACCACTCCACTTTGTAATGTCTGGTGACATTGAGGGTAAATAAATAAGTAAATAAACGAATCATATACACCGATGTTTACAGACGAGTCTATGTTTGCCCACACGAGGTGTGGCCACTGCGAGTGCGCAGAGAACAGATTATCGCGAACTGCGCATGCGCAGGGCCGACAGCAGCGCCACCTCGTCGGCATGACGTATGAGGGCAGAGTAGGTGTAGATATATATAAAAAAAGTAATGAGTGTTTCTAAAGGCCAGTGTCTTCTGTGATATTGAATTTAACGTTGTCTAGCCTACCCTCAAAACATTGTTATTCTGGTTCGGAGAGAGAAGGTCCAGTCAAAGCACGCAATCCAGAAACAGCTGACAAAATGAAAACGTCAGGGAAAAATTTCGCTTGTACCAAAGAAACACACTGTTGTTCTCATCCTACCAGTGACTAAGCCTCCAGGAAAGTCTCACGCTGGCAGCCGACGTTCCTCAAGAAAAGTGTTGGCTGAGTTCCTTAGGACTCGCTTAGCGCGACGACAAATGCCAGTCATGCGGGCTCGAAAAAGGTTACTTTTGGAGTCCATTCGACGTGACAAATGCGCGTTGGTATATAGTTACCTGTCTGAGCGTCGAAACGGACGTGGAGGTGCCCCTTGTGAGACATTTTGTCACGGAGTGAAGTCACTCTTTCAACATTTAACCGCAGAATAATATTTCTGGCCCCCACCGTTGTCTTGGCTCGTTTGAAATTGCGTAGAACTCAAGGTTCGAGTAAGTTTTCCACGAAGTACGTAGTTTGTGCACAATTATGGAGGACCTATAACCTTGCATCACAGAGTGTCATGCAAAAAACATTTTTCTCGGGGCTTTTTTCATCGCAGTATTAGTGTTCCTTTTGTAAGTAAAAAAAATCGACTTATGTTTTTAATTTTTTAGTAAAATAAAGCCTTAGAGCAGAAAGGCGTGTTGATAACAACACCTGGATTCTAGTTTCTCGTGCTCTGCACACGAGGAAAGCGTCGGTAATACTTTTGGATTCAGACATTTGTGTTGTGAAATTCAAGAGCATAACGATGCGATCACTTCATTTTTTTTCCCCGACGCAATGGCCATTAGGGAAACACGAAACAAAATCACTAATCATTCTTTCGGAGAGCTCACATACTTTCATAGAACAAAATTATGTCAGAAGAAGAAACGTTTTGATCATCGTAAACCGTTCACCTTGCGGAACAAGGTGACCCGCCTGCCGAGGAAAACTTCTAACCTTTTTAGGTGCATACTTTGCAAGGTCGAATTGCGTTAATCGGCACAGCGAAAAACAAACAACAGAAAACCTTAGACAATACCCGCACCCTCCACCTGTCCTTCAAATTGACTTTTCCGCTTTAGCAAAGTGAACGCTTTGCTAAAGTGGAACCAGAACTCCCCGCTCTGACGTCGGAGCTCATGCTCTCTGACGTTCCCTCGAGTTCGCGTGTCCTCCTCTCCCCTCAGTTGCTCTCCGTACATGGCTTGTTTCGATCGAGGGTCGGGCAGCAAGTTGACACGTCCGCAGAGGTCTGATTGCGTCGAATCCGCGGTGTTCGGGAACCCCCGCCGCTGGGACCCGGCAGGGGTCAATCGGAGGGTGGTTTGGACGAGCCGCCGCCACCTTCGGGGGAGCGGAGGGCTGTAGGAGCCCCGCTGTGCCCCACTGGGCTAAATAAACGCCCCTTTAACCAGCACGCACCCGTGCATGCGGGCGTGCATGCAGTGCGCGCGCCCAGTTACAGATATGTCCTCCCGACGTATTTGTCAAATAAAAGGATCGGGGGCACGGACGCCCGCTGTGTTTCGCCGAGTGTACTACTAGTGTGTGCCTGACCGTGCCAAGTCCTCCTAGATGAGAAGGCCATACTGTCGGACGCGTGACGTCATCTATCGGAGGCCAACGCTGAGCGCTAATTGGATGTGAGTCCTGCGTCAGCGGTCGGCGGCGACTCGTGTTTTTGATTGGCTTGGCGGGACGCTTACACAGCACCACGGTGTAAGATAATACTCTTCAGGTGAGGACAGCGCGCTCCTCGCGCAGTGCAGATAAAGTTCGCTTTTCACTCTCTCTCTTTCTCTCTCTCACTATAATTTCAAGCGGCGCCGGCAGATGACTCGTCGACCCGTGGGTACGGCAAAGACGGCTCGTGCCGCCTCATGCTCCACACGCGCAGAGCTCCAGCGAGGTTGTCGCTCGTGCAGAAAGACCACGGTGTACCGGGGTGTCATGGCAACGAGATCATTTTTTTCGCTCTCACACAGTTTCGCCGTTTGGCCGCCGGCGACACTGTCAGGCGCGGGCACGGTGGCCGCGGAATGATGCAGCCTTTCGGATGCCCGTCGAACGAACACTATCTGATTCCTCGCGCCGCGCGTTCAGCCCCGCCGTGTCCTCATCTAAAGAGTGTATCTTACACCATGCACAGCACTCGTGTTCAGTCTACGCTCTGCGTTGGCCTCCGCTGAGTGACGTCATACACCCGACCGTAAGGCCTTCTCATCTCCGACAGTAACGCCTCCGCTAGGTGAAGTAGAAAATGCAGCATGGAAGTATTGTTGTGAAGGGGGTGTTGGCAAATGTCGTCACGAAAGACGAACAAAGTTTTACGTATGCTCACTTTTCCCGTGATGTTTACAGAATGTTTACATAAAGCAGAAGGAAAAAAAAGTGTTTACTTTTGAGGTGGATCAAACTGCTCGATTCGGAGCTGTTGCTCATTTGTTTCTTTTTAAACAAAATTTTGCCTAGTTTTTTTTTTTTTTATGAACAGTGTCATTTTTATTTCTCCAATGTCACCAGGTGCTTTAATATGCATGATTTAAATCACGGAACAGTTTTTTTAAAGGTTAAATTACTAAAAGAGAAGATGTCCGAAGACCCCATTTTTGGGATCTCCAAAAATCGTCGTGACAACGCTGTGTATTGGACACTCACCTACCATGTCTGTGCGTAGCCATTGACGTTCTTTATAGTCGAAGTAGTTGCAATAATTAAAACATATTCGAGCTGATCACCCTCGCTCGATGAAGCCTTACCCTTGATTTAGCCTTTGAGCTCAACACGGTCATCTTGAAGGGGCTGTAAGCATGTTCTTAGCTTTTTGGATGAAAAAAAAAAGAAGAAGAAAGGGTTTTTTGTTAGCACAGTTTCTTGTAGGCTTGCTACCATTTACAACTATAACGAGGAGTATAATACATATATCGCGCTCAATGTCAAATACCCACAAACTTCTTAAAAAAAATACACTTAATTTTTTTATTAGTATGTTGTGTTTTACTCTAGCGGCGCCACAAAATGCATCTTCACGTCGCTCGATTTTTTTTAACGGGTATTACTAGCTAAATTAATCACCTGCAGGGGGAAAAAATAGAGAAAAAAGCGCATCGCAACATTGCGGCGGATTAATGGATGGATGGATGCTAACGGCTGAAACCCTTTATATTGGGCGGTAGCTAGCGCTACCTAGCCTACAAACTAAAAACCAAAAGTATGATTCCGCCCTTCGGCCTTCTAGGCTAATTTGCTTCCCCTCTGCAATTTTGTAACCAATCACGCCGCGTTCACTGCGAGTGATTGGTTTAGTCGGCGATGGCGAACGCACAAAGGCGACGGGTGCCGTGACGATGCACTTTTGGGGCTGCCCGATTGGCTCCATTGATTAGCTCAATTAATTGGCTGCTCTCGGACCTAATCCGGCGTATCGAGGTGTATTAAGAGCCTTTTGTTGATGATGGCCGTTATGCCATATACTCTGTTTGGTGGTACCCGCTTGATCGGGAAATGAGTGTATCATTGCCTCATTTGTCGTGTGCTGTTTGAAGTTTGTGCTTGTCGAAGAGTGCCGAGTGTGGTCGATCCTTCCGTTTCTGTCTCCCTCCTGTTTCGCTCTCTCGTCTGTCCTCTCGAAGCGCTTGAAGCATGGCGGGACATGCCGTGCACTCGCACTGTGAGGCCTCTCGTCACGAAACGACGCTTCTGTCAGATCGAACTCACTTGTCGCACGTTACGACGACTCGAATGTCTGCCTTGTAATCTGCCACCACTCCTTGAGTACGTGTGAGGAGAGGTAGCGCAACTCCCATTCCGGACGCCGACTGTAGTTCGAGCTTTCGCCACTGCATAGGGAGGGGCCTGCGTACGAGCGGTACTCTTCTTGAAAATAAGGTTCATCGTAAATACAGAAACCTCTCGTCGAACAAGCAATCAATATTCGGATAACACCTAAAATGCGAATCACAATTGAAAAAAAAAATATTTTTTTCTTCAAATTACGCATGTTATACGAGAGGACAGGTCAGTAACTTTGCTTTTAAAATGTTTTCCAACCGTGCCATCACATCCCTTGGGGGTTCCTCGCCACCTACCGGGCACCAGCGCGGGGTTACAGACTAGAGACGACTGCCATGTCGCCGATCGGATGTTATTCGTTCTCAAACAGCGAAAACATATATGTGCCAAACGCCGGCGCAACACTCGCGTTTAATTTCTTGTAAGTGACGAAGGAAACCCTGTGGTGTGTCATCTAGGGGTGTTTGTCTAGTCCCTTGAAGAGGACTAGACGAACACCTCTTCTTTCTTTTGTCTGTGTGCGAGAAGTCGAGCGTGCTGTTCACTATGCCAAGAGCGTACCTTCCTTCGTTTGACTTTTCGCTATTTCTCTCTGCTCGCCTTTTTTTCTTCTCTCTCTCTCTTTCTCTTCTTCTCTGCATCGCTTCTTCACCCCTGCTTCGAATTTTTTTCTCTCTCTCTTAATTTCAGATAATGACTGAATATCCTCAATACACTTCCAATGAGGAGTTAGACTCTCTTGTAAGTATACCATCGTTTTTGTGCAAAACGTTTACGACGGGCCTCCTCCTTCTCCTCCTCTTTCCTCTCTCCCCCACTCCCCCGCTCCCCCACGTTTCTCCCTTTCGGCCCCCTCTTTTTGTTTACCTTTTTCAGATTAGGCAAGAAAAACCCTATTACCTTCCCAACCCTGAGTTAGACAGTCTAGTAAGTATCATTAACACGCTTATCCAGAGAGATTCCCCGAAATCCTCCCATTCCTTTTCAATTCCCTTTTGCTTTTCGTTTTCTGGGGTCAATGTTCCTTTTGTTGTTGCGAGTGAGTGCTGTTCCTTCTTGTGCTGCTGTCATTAAAATGTGCCGCGATGCCGGAAACACATCCCAGCAACTTAGTGACATGATGCCCACGGCCGTTGCTTGCCGCGGCTCACGTTTTTTATAAAGCGCTAAATGAAATTAGATTTGTTTTCCAAGTACCGCCAAGAGTGGTGCATAACGGAGCACGATTAAACCAAAAAGGGTGGAGCGCGTTGCCGCAAATGCGTCGCGTCACCTGCGGCACGTCGCCGCGACGGTTACCGTGGACCAATAGGAGTAGCGCTCGAGCAAACGGCGGCGTGTCGCCGGTTTGCCAGTTCGGACCATTGGCACGCAGCGTACGCGTATGCCGATGGTGGTGCGTCATGATCCGAGAAAAACAATGGCGACGTGTCCAACGGAACCAATAGGAGCACCCGCGGCCCGATCCATCAGTGACAGTGCTTGAGTGAGTCGGAATATCCGGCGCTTTAGTGCTTCGCAGAGAACGGTGATTGATAACACCGCTTTTATAAGGCCTTTTCTGCCCCAAACAGCTCTCTAGGAATCCTCAACGCACTGCGACGGCTCTAACACGGGCGTCGCAAACGGGCTTCCGCTACCAATTGGCAGGGCTGGAATCCACACTCGATCACTGAGGTTCATCCGCGTCCAAGCTCCAATGCTAACAAATTGCTAGCGAGTCCAAGTCATCGCCCTCGCCCAACCTATGCGTCCACGCGACAGCCGAATAGAAACTGCTCTTCTCGTATGTTAAAAGCAATCGACCCCATTTCCGTCAAAAGCGCGCGGGTGGAGGAGTCCAGGAGAGTGACAATGTTCGTGACAGTGTCGGCATTGGCAGCTTTCTTAGAAATAATGCTCGTAACGCCTTTGCTCTGATAGTCTTGTAGTCACTTCGTTTAAGTTGGGATTGTGTTTCCGGCATCGTGAATATATATTTGTGGCGAGCGTTATGTACGCCGCTAGGTCTCAGTTGCACTGCCAGTACATCATACAGAAGGCAGTCTGGAAACACTGGGGATTTTAGGGAGCCGTTTTGGCACATCCGATGGGGCACGATGGGCCCTCCGGTACGAACTGCGCATGCGCTACCGCAGAAGACTCGCGCATGCGCAGTTCGTACCGGAGGGCCCAACGTACCGTATCGGGTATGCAAAAACGATTCCCTAAAAGTCTCCAGTGTCTGAGGCCTGTTTCTTCCCTGTACGACGGTGCTGTGACATTGGTCATACAAAAAAATCTTTCCGCAGGCATGTTCGAAGCCTACATATGTATGAGGCAGACACGTTTCGAATATATGCCTGAGATTTCTCCGCGGATAATTCTCTCGGGAATTCTCCGCAGATAATTAGTGGTATGTCGTCATGTCTGCGGAGAACTCCGCGTCTTTTGTTTTATATGACTTATGAGCAGTGCGGCTGCAGCTTTAGCGTTCACCTTATGCTTTTAGTTCGCAAGGTTACTATAGGTAATATGTTGATGCTCTCTAGTGATTAGACTGTTGTCGTATCATATTAAGATGCAAAAGACAACTTACAGTGGACGAGTAGCTGAAATTGTAGGCGTTACAATGTTTAAGGGCATAAAATATTCGAAGGCACTCCGAAAAAACAGCCTAAAAATAAGTCCCGTAGATGTTGGAATAGTGCTGGACTGGATGATCACTAGCAAATGATGAAAACACGTTCTTCGAGTGAGCGAAGATTTCTGTAGTGTTGAAATGAGAGAAACAGTTGAAAGTTGAAATTCGCGTTACGGGTTTCAGTGCTCTGCATTCTGAAGGTCCTCGCGCACCTACGTCCTTGCAGGGCATAGGAAAGCTGTTTGTTGTGACCCAGAGGAGAAATATAGGCATAAATGCGATCAGCATTAGGAATTTGGACCCGAGTAATACGGTGGTTAGAATCTCAGCGCGGATTTATTTTGTGGTAGTTCATCGGGTCCCATCTAACGATCGCAGTCATATTCCCGCGTTCACTGGCGGAAGCGAGTGATGTAAACTCATTAGACCTAAATATGAGGCAAATGAAGAAGCAAGCGAACTCCGAGTTGAACTCCTGCGCATGATCTCAGGAGAGACTTCGAACGATCAAATTTCGAACGATCAAAAATGAGACGTAGGGTATAGTGGACCGAAGTAGAAGCCCGATGACACTGCGGAATGTGCATGCCTGGTCTTTACTAATTCCGAGACACACTTCCTCACCGGTTGCTCTTCCCCTCAGATGGTGCAAGCAATCCAAGTCCTCAGGTTTCATCTTCTGGAGCTCGAAAAAGTGAGTTCTAGCTTCAACGTTTTTCGCAATCGACTAAGGGTTTATGGTGGAGTTGCATTTTTCTGGGAAGTGATCGTTCTCTTTGATTCCTGTAAGCTAACTGGTTATTTCTGAAGGGTGGGACAGCACGTGACGTCTGGTTCATCATAAAACTTGGAGTAATAGTGAAAAAAATGGCTAGACAGCCACATTCAGGCAGCCCAGAAAATAGGGTTGTACAGGAGAACACTAAAGGATTTATCATAAACTCCCGAATAAGGCCCGCCCACGACGAAAATATGAAAGAAAGAGAAATATGGGGTGGGCGATCTTTCGGGATATTGCGGTATTCCTTGTATGCTTTTATCTCTACTCTCTGGGGTTAAGAAGGGCATGGTTCTTCTCCACCCTTCTTGCTTTAAAGGGGCGCTAAAGAGGGTTTCGAGTGTGTTCATTGATGGTAATAATTTAAATCAAGCACTCTAAGCTTCCTAAAAAAAATACGATTTGCGGAACCTATTTCACTTGAAGAACAACACTCGTCTCCCCACCGATCGAACACGAGTACGAGCCGAGCGAACGCTTATGCAGCACTCGTGCCGAATCTGCTCCCGCACTGACCTCCGGAGTGTGACGTAGAAAAAAAACTCCAGCATTACGGCCTTGTTATGTAGGAGGTGTTGGTCCATGCGCGCTCACTCTTTGCGAGTCGGTGCTGGTTATAAGCTAGCCAATGGCAGCCCGCTCTCCAGCCGTATAGGTGGAAGTAGCACGGCGTGTCAAACTTAATAACGGTGATCGTGCTGCGTCATCCCGCGCTTTTCGAATTACGGCCGCGGCGTTGTGCACGTCAGGGAGGATGGCGCCCAAGGCGAGGAACTCGTGAATGCCGCGTGAGCGGCGCGGCTGCGCGCTGGAAACGCATTTACGTATGCCCGCGTGCGTACACGCGCATTCGTATACACGTCAAAACCTATACTCTAAACAAAACAAACAGAAAAGAACAGGTAACAAACCAGTGACGCGTCGTGTGACAGGGCTGTTCCGTCCCCCTCATTAGGCTGTCAGTGTGTCAGACGTGCAACGTTGCTCCGGCCTTTGTACTTCGTCCAGAGGTGCCTCTTGTTCTGCTCCTGGCGGTGGCGGTATTTTTTTTCTTTATCCTCCTAACGCCATGTTCCTGAACAAACTAAAAATAATAATAAAAAAGTAAGTGACAGCAGAAGTTTGGCGTTAGCTTCCCTGTTCTCGTCCTGTCTGCTTTGCACGCCCATGATGTTTTGTTTTTTTTTCCTTTAAATTACGTGGATTTTGTTACAAGTGGCAACGCGCGTTGGAGATTTATCCGACGAGCCTTGAAATCATGCGTCTACGTGGTGCTTCGGGTTAGTTTAGCTTAGGCTAGGTTAGTAAGGCAGCTGTTGTTGCCAAGAAGCGACAACACATTGTGAGCAACTTGCGCTTGTTTACACGTGTCTTGTTACGTCGTCTATGTACGTGGTATATTCTCATTTAAAACAATTTTATGAGAAAAAGAAATTTCGCCTTCTCTCGTTTTTGTTAAAGAGAGAAAATGCAGCGATATCCCTTTGGGATATTTTTTCATCTCACTCGATCGGTTCTCCTGTTTTGACTCAGCGCGGCACCGCTTTCGCGCTGATTCTTCCATGATGATGATGATGGTGATTAACTTAATTTTCAAAAAGGTGGCGCCATGGCTTCATTGGGGGAAGGGGAACGTAGGGAGGAAAAGTTTACATTCGGCGGTGCACTCCCGTCAAGCGCACGAACTCCCATAGGGAGAGTAGCGTTTCCCTGGCCCGTGTCTCGTTACCCATCGATGCATACTTGTAAACCTATAGAGTCGGGGTCACACTGACTATACATGGCACTAAGGACAGTCTGCATACAGATTCGAACGCGAGGCGCAACGGGATCCACGCTTCGAATGCCAATTGGCGATGAATTCAAGGAGAAAACTTGGCACGCTGCATTCGAAGCACGGACATTGCGGTGACGCGTGTTTGCAGACTGTCTTTTGTATGACGTGTGAGCAGTGTGACCCTGGCTTTATGTTGTATTTTGTATACTTATATAAAGCTATTCTTAAAAACCCTTATATACCAGTTCGTATTTCCACCAAATGTAGCGGGAAAATTGAATTCTCGTATATCTCTACACCGATTCAAGGTTTCCCGCTAATTTTAGCGGAGAAATTCTATCGGTGTGTATACACCAGTGTCCGAAAATCCTAGCCCCAGCGATAAAAGTAGGAAATTATAATCTCAAACGCAGGCTCTTCTGAAAGAGGGGCCGCGCATAAAACAAGATTTTTGCTTTTACGGCAGTGTTGGCATCGGTGTTGTTCTTGGAGCTTCGTGACAATGCATTTCTGACGTTCTTGCATTACAATATGTGCAAAGGTTTCTAAAAAAACGCAAAAAAAAAACAGAGTCTTGCGAAAATCCCCCCCCCCCAACTGCGTCGTGGCATCATCATAAGCAAAGATGGCGGCGCCCATAGAACAGAGCAGACACTGGTCTATAACCGCCTATCAATTCATTTTCCTCGCTAAATTTAGCGTGGAAAATCAATTCAGATATTGTCTCGAAAATTTAGCTATCAAGGTGCTTTTGAGCGAACGCCACACGATTTCAGGGATTGCTGGCCTTTAAATGCTGTCTCATTAAAAGAAGCATAGCTGTCTCATTAAAGAAAATATAACGCGTCGGAGATCAGTGTCCAAACCAGTGCTGTACACATTAAAAAATATCATTACAATTAAAATTACTCTTTATTAAAACGTATTCGGTTAGATCACTTCATTATTTGAGAGAAAGAGTAATTCACCTTTTTTTAGAAATGTAACCCTCTCCTCTTGGCTTACTTCAGTATTTCGAAACAGATTTTTCTGCCGGTTTGGCAACGTATCTTTCGTACCGTCCCTTACTGGACTACAATCACTGAATTACAAGCTACTCGTATTCTCATTCCACCTAATTTCGGTGGACTATCCTCCTCTCGGAGACAATACCCGTTTTCACCACAAGATATAAAAAAAGGACGTTTTGCTCATTGTTTATACGCCGAGCGAAGTAGTTCTTACAAGATATGGTTGGTTTTGGCGTTTGAAACGTCTTGATAAGATAACCTATATCTGATCTGAAATGCACCTACATATATTATAATTTCATACACAAAGGGGAGAAATTACTAATGCTCCGCGAAAAACCGAACTTTTTTTCTTTTTTTTTAACTACGATTTACGAAGTGAGAATTTAGTATAGGTTCGTTGAGCTTCGTTCCTCGGTAGGAAACTTGTACAAACAAAGGTCTCCTTTAGGAAGGGGAATGAAACATAGTGATATAGTTACAAGTAAGTTTAGTGCTTTCAGAAATAATCAAATTACTCCCGCGATTACTTTCTAATAAAAGGTGATCTACCGATTACGAAGCCATTTCATAAAGTGATCGATTACGAGTAATTCCATCATTCCTAATGTGTACCGTACAAATCTAGTCCGGGCTCTGCATACGTGCCTCGAACTTCGTCAGCACCTTGGCCTCGGTGAGCGCACGTATACCCCGGCAGGTACACGTCTACGTATCCAGCGTCATATATATACCTGTACCTCGTTTCTGCTGCCGCGCTCCCCGCCGAGGCCCCGATGGCTACCTGTCAAGCGTCCATCACGTCACGCTCAGTTTGAAGGCGGCTTTTATTCCTCTACATATTTTTTTTGTATCTTCTTATTTCCCATTGTCTTCAAAACGTCAGAGGCAACCTGCGATAGAAACAACCGAAACAAAAAATTGGAAGCGAAAAAGAAAATACAGGTAAAAAACGAAGCTCGGCATCCGACTGAAGCAACTGCAGCACTCGAAACGAACCCAAGAGTCGCCGGCGAGGTGGCAGCGGCGTGCATGCGAAACAACAAAAGAATGTCCGAAGCGGGGAAGAAGCAGTACGAATAACAATAACAATAATAATGATAAAAAAGCAGGACGGCAATTTGAGACAAAAGGCAAGGTAGGAAACGTCGGGGGTTGGATCCAAATAACGAGAAAAAAGAAAAAAAGAAATAGGGAGGGAGGTTGCAGCGGAGAGCGGCGTCAAAGTCCCGGAGCGGCGGCGCAAGAGAAGGGGGCGTGTGACAGTGTCCCCACGCCCCCTCGGGCCGAAGTGAGTGACAAGCACTGTAATCAGAAAAGGCCCGTGGCAGCGTCGCCGCTGCTTTTTCTCTCGCGGACCGCTCGCTGCCTGCATGCAAGCGTCCCGACGGGTATACGCTAACGCCGCTCGAACGGAACCGCGCAGGACGCCGCGACGATACGTGCTCCGAAGAAGGAGGATAGAAGAAGCCGCGCATGCGCTAAAGCGCGAAAACACACCCGGATTCGATATCGCGTATAGACTATTCTGTACTTCGTTTCCCTTAAGAAGCCCATCTTGGTCCTGACGATCATTGTTTTTGACAATCTGTTACGTCTGAAATCGCATGAAACGGGTTTCCGCTCTCCGGGAAGTTTAAAACAGTCCGCGACAGAGCGAGACGATAACAGAGCGTTTTATATAGAGCGTTCCGATACCCCCGATACGCTCGACGATAACGACACCTGATATCGAAACGACGCGCTCGCTAAGGTGGCGGCGGAGTATCGGGGATCATTATCGGAATCATCGGCACGATCTACTAAACTCTATTGCCTGAGGGTAAGAGTATCGGCGTCCCGTTCCCCGACTTTGTCGTGTGCGCCGCCATTCTGTAAACTCTCTATCGTGTACGCTCGACACCGCCCACGACGATGGATGGATGGATGAATACGGCTGAGCCCTTTGGATCGGGCGGTAGCTCACGCCACCTAGCCAATTTGTCTTACCATTTAAGCTTAGAATATTTAAATGTGAAAACTATATACACTCTGCACTGAACAGAAAGTGAGGCTATAAAACCCCCTTGCCATCAGTTAATAAGAAAATACCTAGTTTTCTCGTGCTTTCTGCCACCATTCACTTAATCTTGCTTGGTAATCTCTACTGTCTTGTAATCCACTTTTCCTTCGCTGTCTCTAAAACCCAATGACTTTATTAAATCTATGTTGTCTTCGGTAGGCATAGGGTGAAGCCCTTTACAGTAGAGTATCAAGTGCTCAGCCGTCTCGTCCACCTCTCCACAAGCAGCGCACACTGTATCCATTTCCTGGTACTGTACTGGTACTTCGCTCTTCGACGAAAGAACAGACTGGCGCCATCTGTCGGAATACCCCCGAAACGAGTGCAATCTCTGCGTACTAGATTGAAGGTTTAGAGGCATCGTCGAGATATAGACCTTTCCAGCGGCAGTCTCGAACGAAGCGAGTAACAAAGCGCGTCCCTGGTTTTGAGAGATTACGTCAGTGTTGCCCGACTGCGCTGGGCTGTGGGTTTTCTCGTCAGTAGGCTGTGGCAGCCTGCGTAGGCGCAATTCCCGACGCTGGTGGCGGCAAAATTACCTCGTTTTATTTTTTGCTTTGTATTCTGTGGCGAATAGAATTTCTCGGACTTTTTAAGAAAGCATTGCACTATTTTTAGGGACAAAAACAAACAAATGAAAGCTATTTTCGGCGATTCCGTACGCGACAGAACAAATGCAACTGGAATGTTTGTTTCATTTTATGTTGATCTTTTTAACGGCATCGTACACTCAGCCGTGTCAATCTACAAAGGTCTACCTGCCTAAAATATTTTTACCACACCAGAGGATAACCGAACTGCATGGGTATTCCCCGCTCACAACATGAAATTCAACGAGTCTCATCAATCGAACAACATATATTGTACGTACCCCATGGTGCCGCGTTATCCGAATATGGGTTGAGAAAGGTCTCAAACAACAGCATATCCAATATTCAGTGTCGACGATAGTCACTTCACGACGATCGGATGGAATCCGGCTTGTCTATGGGTACATTTTGAAGAGTGATGCTTTTTTTACACAGCACTAAAGCAAATGAACGAACGTGTCTGTTCAGTCCACATACCCCGGACCCTATCAGCTACTTCTCGCCAAGACCGGGAACATAGCCGGGAAGACTTTTCGTAGATTATCTCAACGGAAATATTCGTTGAAGAACGACAAACGGCCCGCGTCGCGGGCTGCTTGACGTTCGTTTCCTGCGAAGGTCGAGCAGGCTGCGAGCCCTGATATATCCTGGTTCTCACAGTGGAAGATAACACGAACACGCAAGCATCCTGAACAGGCAAATGAAGTCAAAACTTCCGAGGAAAGGCGGCGAACTCCGAATGCAAAATGCAGGTGGGGCATCGCGCTGACCGGGTTTCCACAGCTCAGGCGGGTGGCAGAAAATTTTGGCTAATAGGGTCGCTCGAGTCGCAAAATGGCGGCCAGAGAGCTTTTTTGCAAAGGTCTTCTGCGCACTGCGCCTGCTAGAAATGGTCGCGAATCAGGTTGTCAGAATTATCTGGATTAAAAGAGGATGCTTAAAAATATACCCACAGAGGAAGCGTTTTCCAGGACTACCGATAGATGGCGCCAGCTCTCGTCATAACCGGTCGCAAGCGGTTGGGACGCGGTTCGAACCTCACTCAAAACGCAAATGCGTAATCCACGCGTTTACCGCTCAAGCTACAAAGCGTGCGGTGCCCGGGCAGGAGATTTCGCGGGTCGCCCCCAAACGTGAGAGGCATTACGTGCACTCGAGTAAGCTTTAACTTGACTCGAACCCGACTTGCACTGATCCCCCGACTCCGACGCATACGAATGCAATGCCGGGAGGAAAAGCAGCACGCTCGAGTCACCGCAAATGGCTCCGTTCGCAGCCGAGAACACTTCTCCCGAGCAGCCACTTGGGTTCCTTTTCTTGCCATGGTGCCGAGCGCGTGGAGAAAGAAACATCCAAAAGGGACAGAGAGAGGGAAGAGGGATGATGGCAGGGGGAGAGGAACGTCTGACAGTCGGTTGGTCTTTTTGTATTCTGCATCTCTGGCCCAAGCCGTTTTGCCTGTCACACTCCACTCTTGATGTGTTTTTTGTGTGTGTTCTGGTGGTTGAAGAGCGGGGGGGGGGGGACCCGCATCCGCATTGTCAATCAAAAATGCAGGCGAGCGTGGGGTCACGCGGTCGTTCACCTTCGGATGTAAAGCATCGCGCGCGAGGAACGCGTCGTTGTTGTTGTGGCCGAATGTGTCCGTCAGGTCCCTGAGGGGCCGGGGGGTCGGAGTTGGATTGCTTTCCCCCGGCGGACGAAACTAGGACGTCCGAGGCATTGCACGCACGTTGACCCTTTGAGTTGGTATACCATGGGACTTCTTCCTTTTTTTTATTAATTTATTCCTAATAGCTGGGAAGAGCCACAAATCGGGCGGCGAGGGAGTTTTAGTAGATCGTTCCGATAACGATACCTGATGCTCCTCTGGTGCCTTTTTTTGCGCGTGCACTTATTTATTCGTTTATCTTTTTTACTTAAAGGATATCGCGGCTCACACATGTGGGCCATAGCAGGAATGGGAACGTAAAAGAAACGTGTTTTGTTATAGCATGCCATATTACAATCAGGATTACTATATCTCGCGACAGGGGTTATTGCGTCTACAAATTAGCCGTCAGGTGACGGAAAGGTTACAATAGAATTTGCCAGAGAGTTCCATTCGTTAATTATCGTTATCGGGAAGGTTATCGAAGCAATCGGATCAATCTACTAAAACCCCCTATTGGGAGTTTTAGTAGATTGATGGGTCGTTCCGACAGCTCACCCACAACGATACGAAACCTATATATGTTTTCCTTTATCCCTCTTCCCCTTCTCCAGGTATTATTTTCGTCATATAACAAAGGCGCAGGCAGAGTATCGTTATCGGAGTCGTCGGCGCGATCTCTACTGAAACTCAATGTTGGCCGACAAGAGCATTGCATATCGAAGCAAGAAGTGTGCACGTGCATAATAAGCCACACTGTATTAATACGGATTATTGTCTTTTTTAGACTTAGGCTAGGTGGCGCAAGCTACCACCCGTTACAAAGGGTATAGCCATTAACATCCATCCATTGACTCGGCGCCAAACTCGCATCGTCACGGCGCTCCTTGTCGCATAGAAAAAGGAAGGTGCAGGATTACGACGGCGCGAATTCAATGTACGTGATAGGTTTACTCGGCGATAGCAAACAAAGACGACGTGCGCAGTGACTATGCACTTTTGTTGCCGTATGATTGGCTCCATCGTAAATGGAGCAGCGGCCAGTCTTCCTCTTCCATTTGGGTTTGACGGAGCAACTGTGTTTCGTACCACGTCGCGAGCAAACTCCTGTGGGTGTTGTATCCTGGCCTCAGTTGTATCGAGTTAAAGAAGCATTTCGTTGTATTTTCGCGTCTCGCTCTCTCTCTCTCTCTCTTTCTCTCTCTCTAGCTCTCTCGTTTTGCCTTCTTCCTATTTATTAGTGAGCTGTTACCCCGTCGGTTTCGAAATGGTGTCGCGGATGACCCACGCAGAATCGTTTTGCTTGTAAAGAGACGGGGGGGGGGGGGGGGGGTACTCGGTTTTTGTTTTCTTTCTCCTTCTTATTTCTCATTGAAATGCCCGCCTCCCGTTGATTTAGGCTGGGCCGTTTTTCGCCCTGACGGAAACTGTCAAGCTGTCCGACCGGCTGAAATGGTTTCCTGCCGAGCGCGAATAGCTCGTATCTTTTTTATTAGAGTTGCTCTTTTATTTTCTGCGTATTGTTCTCATTCCGAGCATGGCGTATCGTGGAATCGAGGCCAAGATGCCACCGGGTCGACGAACCTGTACTCACTCCTTCTTTTTTTTTTGCTCTGTCTTTTTTGTGTTTTTTTTACCCGACCCACTCATATTTGCCTGATGCGAACCTCGTTTTTTTTCTTCTTATGAGTGTATGTACTTTCTTTTGCTTCCTTCTAACAAAATTTAAAAAAAAATCTGAGATTTTTTTTTAAGTGATTTGCGTTTTGGTCGGTTAAACAGATGATTTTAGAAGTCCATCGAGCAACACTGGCGGTCACCATTTCTCGGGCACGAAGCGTGCGATTGGATCCGAGTCCTCGCCGAACGCTGACGTCACACTCGTGTCCAATTCATGCTCAGAGTATACCCGCCTCAAACAGTGGCGAACTCCGATAATTGAGCCACTAGATGGCGCTACTAACTACAATATGGTTGAGTTCCCTCGATATTCTCCGTACGAAGGGAAAGCAGAGTTGCGCACTTGATTTCCCCACACCGCCAAGCTGCTCTTCGTCGAGATCGATCACGTGAGCAGCAAAGCATCCAGCGCCGTGCAGGAAAGCCACGGCTATGGTCGCTCCGCCGGCGTTGCACGCGCCTCGGCGTATGTTCCCCTGCCTCCGCCTCCTTCTTCTCCCTTAAAGGCCCGTTCACACTCTTGCGACCGAGTAAGACCGAGAGAGACCAGAGCGGTTTTTAAGCCTCTTGCGACGTCTTAGAACCGGGTGCGCTGCTGCGGAGCTGGTCCTAAGACGTCGTAAGAGGATTAAAACCTGTCTTGTCTCTCTCGGTCGTACTCGGTTGCAAGAGTGTGAACGAGCCTTAGGCCGTTCACACTCTTGCGACCTCTTAAAACTGGATTCCTTAGAACCTCTTACAACCAGAGGACACACTGGCGCCATCTATTGGGTAGCAGTGGAAACTTGGCGGTCCGGCATATTTTCTATTTCTCTCGCGCATTATCCTTTCTTTCTTGGCTCGAAAAACTTTTGTCAACGTTATAAACGAGCCTTTCTTACAGGTATTACGCACATTCGACCTCGGAAATCCCGCGAAACCTTCGCTCTTGTGACATGCAGTTCCAGGGTAAACCGCCTAGATGGCGCCAGAATGTCAGTGTGTTCTCTCGTCCTAAGAAATTTTAAGAAGTTTTAACAGATCTCGTCTCTCTCGGTCGTACTCGGCTGCAAGAGTGTGAACGGGCCTTTTCTGTTTTCCATGCGCCCGTGCGCACACAGCTCCGACTGTATGCGGAGAGCAAGTCGTCTGCTCATTGTGCGGGGATCGCGGTGACGTCAGAATGACGCCGAGTTCTGATTGGCTTTGATCGGAAGGATGCTGGGTAGACCTTAATGCTAGATGCCTCGAGGCCTACCCGCTATTTGTTTACGATCAGCCGATAAGAGCTCGGCGTTCTGATGTCATCATCGCAACCCTGTGCATGAAGCAGACGAACTTGCGTAGCCACAGGAAGTTCTCCACACGAGTATAGACCTTTCCAAATACCGCCTTCTGGGCGCTGCCATCTTTGTCTTCTGGGCTGTGGAAGGCGTTCTGAGCGTGCGTAGTAGCTGCCTTCCGCGAAATATGAGACGCCACGCATGCGTAACAGTCCAGTGACTCAGCATTGTTCGACTGGAAGATGAGAGCTGGAACGGTCTATAGCGATGGTGGACTGTTGCATTTAGAAAACACGGACGACGTGAGGCGTCAATCCGCGTACGTGACGTCAACGCAGGTCTCTGCGTGAGCGTGGAAAGGCCGTGGAGTCCCCGATGGCAAGGAACGATAAAGAAAGAAGGGAGACCGAAAGTAAAGGCGGCGAAGAAAAGAAATGTAAGCGGAAGAAAGAAGAAAATCATAATATTTCAAACACAGTTTAAGGAGTCTGGACGCCCGTATCAGCCGCACTTGGCCAGACGCGCAATATATCTCTCAGCGAACGAGGTAAAGACAAAATTACATTTCAACAGTGCGTGAGGACACGATGAAAACCCGAAAAAAAAAAGAAAGATAGCACCGTCGCAGGTCGTACAAGTTCCTCCATACAGAGAGAAAAAAACAAAACAAGAAAACCGGCAAAACAGAAAACGGAAAGACGGTAGTGAAGTTGCCCAAGACGGAGGAGACTTATACCCTTGTGCCGCTAATCATCGCAAGAAAAATATAATGGAAACAGGTTTCTTTCGGCCACGTTTTGGCTTTGTTTCCATCGATGCACTCTGGTGTGCGGTGTGCATTTCCATGGAACTTTGCAATGCGAATTTCTTTTTGTATGTTGTCACATTTTAACTATAGTGATTTTGGGGGAGAGGAAAGGGGGGGGGGAATAAACAGCTTTTTGGGCTCGTGGGCTTTATGCGAAATGGATTGGAGTTCACTAAAAGAAAACACACACAGAGAAAAACAGCAACAAATAGACATTGAACGTAGAGGGCGAAGAACTATTCGTGGTTCCCGTCGAGTTTTCTTTCTTTCTTTATTTGTTTCTCTTTTTTCGAATTCGAATACTCGATTTCTGTTTCAATGTACGCTGGAGTACATCGATTCCGATCACGTACGAGATGGTCGGTTCGCCGCTGCGAACGCTCGACTTCTTTTGAATAATCTCCACACAAGCTCCTCTGTTTTTTGTTGTTGTTGTTTTCTGTTTTCTTTTTCTGTTTTAGTTTATTTCGGTGCACCAAAACATACAAATTTTATGATGATATCGTCATCACTATTCTACTTCTTAAGGCGCCGAATGTTTTTTTTCTCTCTCTCTCTTTTTTAATTTTGCCATGACGGGTGTGGTTGTCGCTATAAGTTGTGTAGTACGAAAAAAATAGGAAAAGGCGTACCGAGACGGCTGTGAAATCTTCCCGACCAGTGTAGCTCTCAAACCAACGTCATTATAAAAAAATAAAAATAAAAAAAAATCATAAGCACTTGACTGCTTAGACTCCTCGCTTGCCGGTGGTCTTTTTGCTACGATGAGACAGTTTGAGATGAGATTGGGGCAACTTTAGGGTTGGAGCAGGGGCCAGCTGGACTCATCAAACAAAGTTGGAGCCGAAAGTTGGCGGAGCTCACCGATCGGACTTCGGCGACGAAAGCGTCGCAGAAGTCCAATCGACGCGTTCCGCAAACTTGGATCCCAACTTCGTGTGTGACAAGTATGGGGCACCAGGACGGTCGAGTAGTACAGCGTTCTGATAAGCTGTCAGCGCAAATTCGGATTCATTGTCGTCGATGTCCTCGTTTTGTTGCCCGTGCTGACTGTGTTGCCCGAAACGCGATTCGAGGTCAACTTCATCAATATAGGAAGAAATCGTTGCTTATACTGTCGAGACCGGTTATAACGACGTCAACGGGATTCGGAAATCACTTCACTATACCCGCTATTTCGTTATAACCGACTTGGGTTATACCGAAGTGCAAACGGGAATAGGAAATCATGATCGCTTCGCTGTAGCCGCTATTTCGTTATAACCGACTTTGGTTATAACGAAGTGCAAAAGGAAATGGAAAATCGTGATCGCTTCGCTGTAGCCGCTATTTCGTTATAACCGGCTTTGGTTATAACGAAGTGCAAAAGGGAATGGAAAATCGTGATCGCTTCGCTGTAGCCGCTATTTCGTTATAACCGACTTTGTTTATAACGGAGTGCAAAAGAGAATGGGAAATCGTGATCGCTTCGCTGTAGCCGCTATTTCGTTATAACTGACTTAATTTATAACGAAGTGCAAAAGGGAATGGAAATCGTGATCGCTTCGCTGTAGCCGCTATTTCGTTATAACAGACTTCGTTATAATTGGTCTCGACAGTAGAATTTCTGCCTAAAGTGCGCCTTTCAATGTGATCAAGCAATGGCGGACAGGCAATGGCGCGGACTTTTTTAAAAGAGTCTATTGCTCCGCATAATAGACTCTCTTCGAAAGCGGCCGTGGCCTCCAGTATAGTTGCTGCGTCGATTATCCGAGGCTGCCGTAACCTGGGCGTGCGCTTTGAGCATGCACTCTACACGAGCGCTGTGCGTCGATGTTCGGCGCGTACTCGGGTCCAACACAAGTACAGCTTCAGCACTCGGCGCAAACTCCGGATCCAACCACAAAGCTTAGCGCAGGAAGCGATGCCCAAAATATGGCGCCCACCATTGTTGCTTGACGAACCATTGAAAAGAGTCGATTCTTCTCGCAACAGCCAGTGTGTATTTGATGCGTTGCCATGTTTTAAGCACGGTGCCACAGATGGGATTCCGCAGTCTGTGCACGTGGTGTCTTGGTTTGCTACGGTTCAGGGAGAGAGTCATTCTGAGAGAGTAATAGGATCACGAATGAGACGAAAAAGCAAAACAAAAAACTGTCAATCATAATGATGACGACCTCACTGTATGAAAAAATCGGGAAACATGTTAGACAAGTAGCAAAAAAAAAAAGTTTGTCCATAGCCTCCTCTATACTAACAAAGCCTGGCAGATCGTCACGCGACGCGGCCGCCGAAAGTGAAAAGGTAGAGCGGCAGACAAGAGTCATGTAACGGGCGCCCCGCTGCGGCGAGAAACCGAAACACACTTGTCCCGAGCGATGGAATGTCCGCTCGTGCTTCTCGCGTTCCTCGGGCCACCGCTTCTTTTCTCGTCGGGCTTGAAAACCATGTTTCGGATCCTCGCCGCTGCAAAAGCTGTGCGCTGAATACCAGACTCCTCGAAAATGCTCTGTGCTACCAGATCCTCGCGCTCCGAATCTGCGACCGGGCACTCTATGGCTCCGTCATCGAACTGCCGGGCTTTGTGAGTATAGAGGAGGCTATGGTTCGTCATTCACAAGCATTTACGTCACAATCCTTGCAGGATTTTGGTTGTTCGGTAAAGATACATAGGATGACTCCTCCAAAGTAGAGTTAAATCGATTAAAAATCGCAATTCTTGGATCTATTTGAAGTTCGATTTTGACGTTTGCTCAGTACAGAAACTTGGGTAAAGTTCCACATGTTTTCTCTCTTCTACTTTTAATAACCAGTTTGCCTTCTGTCGTGCTTTAACTGCTGCGCGTTGCACCTGCAAACCTCTCGTTGGAGACGGTGCTTCCCTCTACCGGAAGTGAGAGTTGGTTACGTCCTTGTAAATTTGTTAGCCTCCAGTACGACCTTAGAATTTGGTCAGGCGCATTGTTTATGAACAACCAGGTTGTCCAGTAGAAAGATGAAGTTTGCACATGCGTGGAAACTCGCTTGTCGGAGAGCCATCGTACGCCGATCTCCACAAGCAGCGCCACCTGACTCTTCGTTACGTGAGCAAAAGGAGTTGGTGTTTGCGTGAGCGTTGCGTTCTCCACGATGCGCATGCGCGAAGTTGCCATGCGCCAATCCGAGGCCGCAGTTTGGGCTCCGCGCAGGCGCAGTGTGGAACACGCAACGCTAACGCAGACGCACAGGGCTTGCGTTCGCTCGTATACGCAATACTAAAGCTCACTATTATGTTCACGCTTTTTGCTGATTTCATATTGTTCGTATATACAAAACTTTTTCGGAATATGGTTACGAAGTCAGTTACATTAATCCGACAAGGAGTGGGTAAAAAGTCTCGCCGAAGTGAATATATGAATACATAAATAAAATTACACTGTAATCGTGCGCTTTCGAAGAGCCACGTCGTGGATCAATGCAATCTTTTGCCAGCTGAAAAAAAAAAGAGGAAACGAGGGAGCCGTCGTAATGACAACTCCGATATAAACGGCGGATGAAGAAGCGAGTGTACAAACAAACAAACAAAAACCAAGAGGAAAGGGGCGAATTTATCAAAGAGAGAGAAGGAAGAAGTCGATCGTCGTCCGGACTCCATTTGGGAGAAATCTATCTCACTTGGAGGGCCCCTATCCAGCGCGCCGAGTGGTCCCATACTGGTTTTCTCCGCCGATCACTTCCCGCCAGGGTGGGTCGTGGAACACGAAAAACACCTTTCATCAGTTTCCTTCTTCATCTTAGTTGGGGGCGCCGTTAGTGGGATCACCTTTGGCTCCTCGGTCGGCGTCGAGCGGACGGACGGCGTGCTGTTGCTCCTACCTACACTTGTGCCCATACTTTGACTCGCTTCTGTTTGTTGGCTCTTGGAACGAAGACCTTTTTGGGGAGCTATCGTCGCGTTATCGACGGAGATGCTTTCTGTCGAAGGGGACACCGCGCACACTCTAATGCAGGTTGGGCGCCCTTCGCTTTTCATCGGTGTATAAGCTGGTTTATGACCTCAGATGTTTGTTTTTAGGGGGCCCTTCGAGATGTTTGTATGCCTATCGTCTGTGACAGAGCAACTGCTCTCTCCAAGTGCTATTATGCAATAACTTGGTGAGGTTTTTTTGTTTTTCTTTTCTTGTTTTTCTCCTATACTATGCTCCGTTATACCTCGCGATAGACCTCGGTGGACCCTAGGAGTAATTGAAGCGAATCCAACGCTGTGTGTCGCGTGACAATTTGGAAGGGATGCAGCCGTAAACGTAGCAGTGTTCGGCTACGTTCAGAGTCCTGGGTTGGCTGAGCTCCTCCCGGCGTCCGAGATGCGATCCGTCGTGAGGTGAAAGCGGAGTATCGACATCCAAGGAACGAACGGTCTTATACTTCGCACAATATTTTTTTGCACTATAGGAGCGAGCAAACTTCTGAGGGGATTGAAGGAAGACCGTTACCGTGCACGAATTTAAGGGTCTTATCTGGTTACGGTAGTGAGACTGTCTTTGGCTTATACTTTGCATCACTGTAAAACTTGTCGTTAACAGAAAGAGATAAAGAAGAAGATATTACGGTGAGCCCGGTTTAGAGATAGAGATAAAAAAAAATCCCAACTTAGAAAAAAAAAAACTGTCAGCCGACTTTTTTTTTTTTTATTGATCAAATGAGTGAGTGTGGTTTAATTTAAGCGATCGCAGAGCTGGTGGGATTGAGAGGAGGTCGTTTGCTTACTATTTATCGTCTTAATCCGCCGAGGCACAGATACCTGTACTTCAAACTAGAGTACCTGTACTTCAAACTGGCGGCCAAAGATAGATCGCACCATCTAATGGCAAAAAAGAAAATAAAAGAGATGGATTTGCTTTGTACTACGCTGAGAGCAGATGATATAATGTCGATAATGACCGAGGCAACGTGGTAGAAGGATACTTTGTGTTACTATAAGTCGGAGAGCGATGAGATACGCGGAATGGGGAAGCCAAGCAGGCGTGAGGACGAATTGTGCAAAACTAAATTGCAACTACAAAAAAAAATATTAAAGAAATAAAAAAATAGACGCTAGTTACGACGTCAGGGTTCTTCTTTTTTCTTTATTTATCCGAGGATTAACATTGCCCGATGGCGTGTCATAGCGGAGAAGTTTAGGTTTGTAAAAATACAAATCTAAACTTTAACTGCATACATTTGAAATTATCGGCAGCTGGCGGCTCTGGAGGAATACGCGGAACCTGGATCAACATTTCCCAAGAAACACAATCAGTAACAAAGAAAAATACATCAGATGCGGTTAATTACATTGAAACGATGGCAATCTGATAACCATTCGCTCGATATATAGGCCATCCTGTAGCTCTGCGGGTCATCTGTTCGTGGCCTTGGGTATCAACATCCTCCGATGTTGGTTCCACACCAATCCTCTTTTCAAACCACAATCATGAACTGAGCTTTTTCGCATAATGTTGACGACATACGCTCACCGCGCAACTCGCATTTGTTTGCCGTTAGCAACGCGACTACAACCTGTGGCCCACATCATTCTTGTGTATACGTAAGCAATCAGCATCCGTTGTTTTGTTGCTGGATAACAATAGGGACAACGTCGGACTAGGGTCCCTATAGAAAGCAAAGCTGAAAGCATAGACACTCTTTTCTCCCATTGTCCGACGCCGCCACGACGGCGCATCGTTCGTTTGCATCACGTGACATTCGTTTGTGTATCACCGGCAGGTGGGCGCAGCCATTTTTGGTGCCTAGAGCCGCACATGTGAGGTTCGTGAAGGTCATTGATTTTAAATGCGATTTCTTTTTCCGCGGTGGATGGGGTGTTAAGAGATCGCTGCGGTATTGTTTTCCTCTTTTGTTAACTGGTCTAGCAAGCAAGGACGTTGGAAAGCACTTCTTGCATTTACCGTCAGACACCTTGGCGAAAGCCGGTGACAACCAGGAATAT